>CACVKI010146236.1:0-17990 GCA_902732785.1 Trichogramma evanescens
TTTCATTCTAAAGTACAAAAAAAATGACAAAAATAGCTGTTTTAATAACGCTTATTGCTATATTTGGAGATTAGTAGATTAAAAAAATAACTAAATAAAAAATCTGCTACACTTAAGTGGAAAAGAATTTTATTACAAAACTTTTGAGACCCCAAGGATCAGGATTGGAGAAAAATTGCATTCAAAATCATGCGGTCAATGACTTAGAATCCACAAGTCAATATACTCCTTTGATGGATTATTTTCAATAATAAGAGGAACTAGAGACATATTTTTTGTTGTAAAAGGACGTACAAAAACATATTTTTACATCAGAAACAAAAAATTTCAATAGTAATCCTTAAATTTCATGTTTTTCATTTATAGGCATAAACACAGGTGTGTCCCCTTAATAAAGTCCTAATGGACCTTTCAAGTCCGAAAAACTAGCCGCATAAACTGTTGTGCATTACTAACCTGGGATATAATGTATGTCTTGTATCCGTCGGTTAATACGCTAAAGTACGTAGTACTCACACTCGAACGAGCACCGCGCGCCACTTCAATCATCTAAAATTGTTTTTAACGTCCCCTCGTATAGCTTCTCTGCCTACAGCGCGATCTCGAGAGTATCTTCTTATTTTTGTAAATGAATTTTTTACGCGCGATCATCGGAATTCTCAAACTCTCGCTGTATATCGGTGGAAATGAAATAAAATTTCGCAAACGCTTATTTTTTTCATTTATGTATTTTTTTTAGTAATAAAGATTGCGCATAGAAGAAGGGTTGCTACGACTCGCGTGTGTTGCACCACACGAGCCGCTTGGGAATACAATGTAAGCGCGAAGCAACCCTTTTGTCTCATTGCAGCGATCGTACGCATTTTATTTTCATTTTCATTTTTTTTTTTACTTTTCTCGAGCCACACTTCATAATTCTTATCGAGCGTATTAAGTTTCTAAACGTCGCGAATTAATAGAATTTGAATCGGTGACTATTTTAGGGTGGCTGCATTTCGGCGGTGTCCTGTAGTACACGCCCGTGTCTTGAATCACACGCTCGCACTGACGCGTCGACGATTCACAACAACAAAGACATTCGATATTCCGTTTGTGTTGTCGTCGTCGTTGTTGTTGTTGTTTACCCACCACTGCCGACATCACACGCGTACAACAATATGCACACACACCATACATACGATTCTATTTTCATATATAGGCGCGAGGCGAGTTTGGAATAACACACCCCCTCCGATATGCGTAGAGGAGGCGTTTATGGAGAATCGATACAAAGGAAGCACGGCAGCGCGAGACAAGCGCGTATGTATGTATGAAAATCGAACTTGTGTGTTGTAGTAGTAGCATTGCCTGGAAAGAGGGAAATATAATGCAGCAGCGAGGTTGTATACACGTATAGGGCCAATTACGGGGCGATGCTGCTCCCGTACGTATTATATATTTGTGAAAACATCTTTGGCCGCAAATAAGCATCATCATCGTCGTCGTCGTCGTTCTAGATCGATCGATCGACGACGACGGAAGGAGAATACTTTTTTGCACGCAAGACACTCGAGGGAACTTGAAATGTATAACGCAAGGGGGATTTTTTCTTTCCAATTCGTCAATGGGGAAGAAAAAGAAGGAAGAAGAAGAAGAAGACTGAAGGAAAAAAAGGAAGGCATTTTCGCGTTTGTGCAATATAATGTAAGAGTCGAATTGCACCTTGCGAGAGAAAGACCCTATACTTGAATTCGATGATTTTTCACACTGCTACGAATAACAGTCAATGGACGATGCTTATAATAAGAGAGCTCGTTCGGTCGGAAATGCGTTATTACAACGAGACGTTGTCCACTAGGATCGTGTTAATAATCTCATTATGTCAACGGCATTGTGGCAATTCGATAGCCAATAGTACCGAGAACGAGAAAGAATCATACATAAGTTCGGGTCAAGCTTCACGACGATGGGAAATAAGTACGTTTTTTTTCCTTTCTCTGGGCTATCGAGTTGATCTCTCCATTTAGGGGAGAAGGTGAATTAAAAAAAAAAAAAAATTCATCGTCTTCATTCAGCGCACCGTCAAACGATAATCACTTTTTTAATTAGAGAGAAGAGCAGCTTCTTTTCCTCACGGTTGTATAAAAGGGGGCGCGATATTTACATTTCAAGTAGTACGAATCCACTTAGAGGCGAACTGGTGTGCCAGTAGAGGAGAAGAAGAAGATGTATTTAAAAAGAGGAAGAGGCAGAAGCAGCGACGGCGAGAACAATCCGTATTATCAGCAGTTAAGACGTCAACGACGACGAGCTCTTTAAAAGCAGACCTAATTAATTCAATCGCATTCGCAAGCGCACGAAAAAAAAAACGCCGTGACATAAAATACATAAGATACAATACACAACACCAAATGGTTACAGCAACATCGTTGGTTTCTTCTTTCATCGCCTATAAGTAGCCCCCGAGCTCGTATGTATTGAAAAATTGCGTCTGTATAATACCAAAGTATATACAAAAGGCGCCGGGCTAGCTCTAACAGTTGGGTAATCGTCAAAAAATTCGAGAGCGTTTATGAACAAAAGCGAGAGAGAGAGAGAGAGAGAGACACGCTTATTGCAGCCACTCGAATTATCGCTGCCGCTGCGAGAAAAAAAAAAGAGTTACGCGTATATAATCGTGCTAAGCTGTGCTACTTACTATACACAGCTGCGCAGCCTCCGTTTACAATATATAAAATAAAATAACTTTTGAGACAATCGCACGTAGCATAGGGCCTTCATCGCACCGGGTGAGAATATCTCCATGACAATCGCGCTATATGCACAATCAATTAGCCCTACCTCTAGCTACTAACTTCTATAATTCCTTCCTATTTTTTTTTTTTTTCATCCTGTGTCGCCCTCGGGTTCGCTCACTCTCCGATCATCAAACGTGTATACCTACCTACAAGCAATCTCTCCCTCCCTCTCTCTCCTTTATAAGGGGTGGCTTTTATAATACGTGGAAAAATGAGAGGAGAGCGGAAAAAAATTGCCACACACACGCGGGCGCGCGCGCGAGCGAATCACGGCCGGCTTATTATACGCGACACTATACGTATGGCGCGCTGTGAGCGGATTGTAATATTAGTCGTTGGCGAACGGCGGATGATGGTGGTAGGGGAGAGAGAGAGAGAGAAATGGGGAAAGTACGAGAGGGGTTAGCACACACAGGCGGTAACGCGATAGCCCCTCCCTTTACCGATAATTCATCCCTTATACAGCACATCCCTCTTTTCTTCTCTCTCGAACACACGCATACACAGACTAATACGATTCCCCTCCCCTACGTTTATACTCTCTGTGTGCACTTTCTCGGCTATATATGGTTAAATCGAGCCTTCTCAATCAAATTCTCGTTGAATAATTGCGCTGTGCTTAGTTTTTTTCTGCTTTCTCTTCACCTCGTTTTAAAAAAATTCAAGCACGATGATGAAACTCGGCTTTAAAATCTCTAAATTAAATTTCAAGATCAAGGTCGAGATAAAAAATTTTCCTCTTCTTTTTTTCTTGAAGTATTTCGCCTGTAAAATATCGACGCTCAATTTCAATACGGTGCCCAGAGGGGTTGATTATATCACTTGATATAATTACGAGCTCATTTTGTTGTAATAATCATATAAATTCTCATACGGTGCTTACGACCGCGAGGATTATATTACTGGATCAAAACAATGAATTATTTGATCATTGCCCCGCGCGGTATATAACTATTATCGATGAGCCGGTTAATCGTCAAAATAATTCATCGGAGCTGATACGCGCGTATCATATCCTACAATTTCATGAGTTTGGTACAAGTACTTATTTTACGTTCGGATTTTCATTCAGTTGAATAGCTACGAAAATTGATATACGAAATTTTCGAAATTAGTTGATTAACTTTTTATTTTAAGAAATTAATTCAGGTTGACAGCGTGAAATTCAGCATGCATGTAAACGATGAAAAGCAATCAACGAAATTATTTTCATACGGTACACCATTATGCTGATAATACCCAATTCTCTAAACACTTTATAATTGGCACGAAATTTCATGCTCGTTCAGAAACTCATCAACGCACGAAAGATAAAAAAAAAGCCATCCCTCAAGACTCCATGTACGTTTTATAATGATAAAGTTGATGAAGAAAAAAAATCGTACGCGTATAAATACAGCCGCACCTCAACGTATATCTGACGATTAAACGCGATAATCTCCGCTCTGTGTTTAGGGGTGAATTAGATCGTATATATAAAACCGTCGCATCGCGTCTCTCTCTCTCTCGAATTAATCGGCTAATTAAACTGATCGCAGTCGTACTCGTCGTCGTCGTCGTCGTCGAGTCTGAACTTTATACATATCGGACGATCAACTCTGCTCTGCGCCTCGTGCATATAACCACGACACACGCCAAATAGGCGCGCCTCGAGAGTCGACTTTTGTCGTCGCATGATGCACGCATCAGCGGCAGCAACAGCAGATGACGCCGCCGCGAGCTATGCATACAGTACACGGGTGAATTGCCGTTTCGCGTTTTTCGAGCGCGTTAACGCCACCGACTTTTATTATACCTACCTTAGCGATAATGTTACTTTTGGAAAATTATTATTACTTTTTGGGTGTGGCATCTGTGGTGCTGTTGTCAACCCCCCCGTGAACGAACGATCGCTTATCTGTTTCCATTTAATTTTTCCTTTGCCAAGTGTACTCATCGATTATTGCTCGGCGATTCACCTTTTGATTAATTGAATCGTAGTGCCCCCAGCTCTCTTTCATCTTCGTTTATATTGTTTTCCAGGATAAATCTAATCCACCGAGTGACCATTGATTCTCCGCAAAACCAACCAACGAACAAACAAATCAGTGAAATGTGTAAACGAAATCTCTCTTCAATGAGAAGAAAAAAAAAAGCCGTTTCACACCTCTTAAATACACACCAGCGAATATCTGTGTGTGTGTCTATATACATGTCGCTCGTTCAGGCACACTCCTGCGATGCGCTGCGTGTGTGTATGGGTGAGTCCGTGACTCGTCGTCGTCCGAGGGTGTGCGCGCAAGCGCACGAATTTCCAGGCCACACCCCGGCGTCGAGGCAACCGCGAATGAACGATCCAGAGACCCCCGCGTGCCGCGTGGCCTCTTTCAAGTGCTCTTCTTCCTGCGCCTATGTGTGTGAGTGTGTGTGTGTGTGTGTGTGTGTGTGTGCGGCAATATTTCTGACTGAGCTGGTCCATAAATATCTTCGCGTACTTGTATGTGTGTAGATAGGTAAGTACCACTACTCCGAATCGTTATATAGCTCGTGTGTGTGCCTTATAACATATCCACGGCGCGGTGTTAGGTGTGCTATATATAGCTATTATACCTATCCGCGCCCTTAAGCTACTACTACCACTACTGCCACTGGTGTGAACGAGTGTGTGGCATTATGTACGTATTTACTCTCTACCTTACGGAGAAGAATATCGAATAACAATGTTTCTTTCGTTCGTTACTTTTTTTTTTTCATTTCATCGTCGAAAATAATGTCCGTAAAGATTACTCGCAATGTAGGATTGAACGATTCAATGATATATAATTAATTCTCGTAAATGCGCGACGAGTAGTAGTAGTAGTTTAAGCTCGAGGCCTGTGCAGCCTGCAGTGCACTTACCGTTTATACCACTCGTTTTGTTTTTTTTTCGCACGACTGAATTTCACTATACACGAGCCCCAGCCGAGCTCGAATAATTTTCCTAGGCGTTTCAGTGCGCAGAGAGAGAGAGAGAGAGAGAGAGAGAGAGAGAGAGAGAGAGTATAATATAAACCGAGCACGGCATTTGCATAAAACGCGAAACTCGACGTCGATTACGCAGACAAAGTAAAAGCTTTGCAGTGTACATGACATAAGCACGAGGTATCGTCCGTTGCACCCTCTTTTGCCGTGTCGTCTCAACACAGAAAGTGGACACACACGCTCGCTCGTGCGCGTTATCTTTTTCATTGTAGCTTTAATCACTCTCGGCGCGCGCGGACGTAGATTCTGCCTCGCTCGAGTCCGTTTCGTATGTACAGTATGAATGTACGTTATCGGTCTCGTGAGTTTTTTTTTATTTAGATTTTTTTTTACTACTTTTTTTTTATGTGCGCTTCACTGGCATTATAGCTACTGCTGCTAGTTGAGACTGGCTACGAATTAATCGCTGAAAAATAAGATATATCTAGAATGGTAAATGATTTTCGAAACGCGGAGTTTTCAAGAAAATTTTGAAATTTTATTTATAATTTACTCATTGATAAAAAATCTTATTTATCAAAAAAAATATTTAATCGATTGAAAATACAAAAGTATATAACTTATTTTAATGAAAATCGCAGTGAGGATAATCACGAAACTTATTCGCATTATCGTCAGTCCTTATCATTGCAGATTGCCCGCCGTTTAGAACTTTGTTTCGTACGTTACTGATGAAACCCAGATAGGCCGAGACTTTGGTGTATTTGGCGCCGATTCCGCACAATTCTAGCATTACTTTAGAAACACCGATTAAGGTGTATTCAAATTGTCCATTCGCGAGGAGCTTCTCTTCGACGAGCGGAGCGCCTTGCCACTTCTGAAATTCAAGATCAATTCGTGAATTAAAATTCGACTGCGTATGCACCGCGAATAAATGCGCAAAATAAACGTACGCTGCAAATCGTCGATTTCAACCCAATCAACTGGGGCACTGTGCAGAATTCCTTATCATAGGCATCGCAAAACTTGTTATTGACAGTGATCTTTTGAATATCGAACCGTAAAACCGGTCTGCCTGTCGACTTCACTGTGCCGTTCGGGTGCGTTTCGGAAAAGCCGTAGCTAGTCATCAGGAGCGCGAAATCTTTTTCAACCGAATGGTCGGCGGTAGGTAATTTGACTGCCTGTATTCTTGAATCTATGCCCAGGGGCAACGGTTTTTTCAGCTAATGTTGAGAGAAAAAAAAATTACAAAAATCAAATGCATAAGCTCGATGCAGTTTTTTTTTACAGTTCACCGAAGGTGCGCCTACCTTCAAAATTGCTATATCGTCGGGACCCTCCGATTTAAAACGATAAGTGCTGGGCATGTAGATATACTCGACCCCGCGATACAGGCCGGCCTCTTTGTCGCGCAAATCTGACGCACCGGCCACGACGACGACATTATCACCCATTATTTGAGTGAAGCAGTAAGCGCTAGTGATGATGTGCCACTTGTCGAGTATTGCGCCCTCGCACCACTGAACAGTGCAATTGTAGGGACTGAGGACTTGAATGGACACGGGATGCTTGAGCTTGGTCGGATCAGCGATGTAGCCACCCTCTAATACGGGCTCTACATGCAATTTTTTAGCTGAAACTTGATTTTTGGAATGAAATAAGAATTTATTTGAAGTATAGTAAAATAAATAGTGGGAAATAGAGAATACTTACCATTGGTTGCTGCGATGATTATAAACAGTCCAAGGAGACAACTCAACGGAGACTTTTTCAACATTTTGCTTACTAATTTAAGAGTACCTTCACTAATGCAAGGCTTTGATCTACACCATCAAAGCTCCAAACTCGTACTAATTTTTACAGTTGTTGTGTTGATTATTTATATTCTTTTTTCGATTCAATTTTTAAAAATAAAATTCTAACATTAATTTGAAAAAAATTCTGTCGTTATCTTGAATGGACTTCGAACAATGGATGAAGTGGTTTTTCATATAAAATTGTGCACATTTTAATAATCGATTCAACTATGCCTATTGTCAGGTATTTAATCAATTTTGACAGTGTTGACAAAACGAATTCATTGAGCTTTAACTACACCGTTTAAATTCATCTTCTCATTAGATAATTACTTGTTGTGGGTATTGTTGTTTTGAAACTGATTCAGCTCAGCAGTTGCGATCAAGCGCAAAAATGATGGAGTAAGAACATCAATTGTTGCAATTATTGTTTAATCGATGGTAATGTTTTTGTTTACTATTGGAAATGTACGAATATTTTTTCAAAGTATAAACAATTGATTTTTTTTTGCAAAATAAATCCTCATTGACAGAATAGCGAGTACTTAGTGACGCGAAGCAGCATGAAGTTGCCTTATTTCGATTCCAAGTTAGCAATAAGTTTCAAGTTTTTCGTTGGAAAATAAAAAGTTGGAAATTATTTTTGGGCTATCTTTTGGAGCAGCATCAAGCTTAACCAGTTAAGTATGAATTGTTTATTATTGTTCATCTGAAATATAAGTATGGTACTTATCTTCTGCAATATGTTGATAGACTTCCCGAAAAAGTGGACTTTTAAAAAAAAGTGTTGAAAATAGCTCCTATTTCCTACATTATCCTTCGCTAAAACTACATTTTCTGTTTAATTGTTATAAAAATATCGTCGTGTTGCCAGCAGGACAATCCTATCAGTTATGCAGCTAAACAATTGTTATTATCTGACGGTGAAATTTGGTTATATTGTTGGTATATTATTTCAAAAGCGTGACATTACATGCCTTGCTATACTGGCTATTAGAAAACTTTAAAAAAATGAAAACTAAGACGGTAGAACGTTTCATTTTTCAGAATTCTACCTTCCAAAACTATACAATTTGCATAAATTACGACCACATTAATTTGCTGATTGAATAAACATGCAAAATGTCCCCTCCGGGACCTGTCCTGAAATCAGAATCGATTGTTTTCACTCATTAAACACATTTATACTAATATTCAGTAATGTTGTGGTAAATAGGGTCCATTCTAGACATCCTAAAGAACGTTTTTTTACGTCGCTCGTCATCTAGTCTAGTCAAAAGTCTAAAAACAATCGTACATAAGTAACAAATGTGTCCTTAAATTATGTGAAATTTTACATCATATCAAAAATAGGGCCAGTAAAAGCGCAGTAAACGCCAGTAAACGCGAGTCATTTTGATCTCTCTAACTATATGAGGGTCATCTTTCAGAACTAAGGTACTCGATTTTTATACATAGAATATTCAAATCTTAATTGCAGCTTCGTTATAACAATAGTTGCTCACGAAACTCGTATTAGTAAAATAAAGTGTCCCCTCCGAGCTCGACGAATTTTCGAGCTAGCACTTTTTTTTGACTCTGGTGACACAAAAATGTTCGTTTTTACAAACAATTTTTATGGTTGATCAGAAAAAATAAATTTCAACTTTGTTGTCGTCGTAAAACTAGATAAAAGTGTGATTTGTTTCCTCCATGAGTTTCCCTTCCGTGACAAATTTTCATGTTTGCAACAAGAAAATAAACGCAATAGATGATGGCCGATAAAAAGAAAATATTCCATGAAAAAACAAAGAATCGAGTGTCAGAAACTACGGGGGTCAGGAAAAGTTCAACTCGAAATAGAAGAAAGTAAGTTTTTCGGTTTTTCCAATATTGTCCATTTCACCCACTCGAAATATCACACTTTTGAAATAATACATCTGTTATACGTTTTTTTCGGCTAACTGATTTTCATTTGTGACAGAGCAAATGTTTTCAGCCGTTATAAAATCATGAAAATAAACGTACATTGCAGGTCATCGACACGATATTCGAGTCCTCGAGGAAGTTAGTTTTGAATGTCATATTATAGTATAAATAAAGGTAAATGATTCTCGAAACATACAATTAAATTGTATAGATAATTTACTTATTAATAAGAAATTTTATTTATCCAAAAAAAAGTTTAATCGATTAATAATATAAGAGTAGCTTATTCTATATTGCACTGCAGTGAGGATATTCGCGCAACTTATTCGCTTTATCGTTAGTTCTCAACTTTTCAGATTGCACGCCGTTTAGAACATGGTTTCGTACGTTACTGATGAAATCCAGATAGGCCGAGACTTTGGTGTGTTTGGTGAACGATCCGCACCATTTTTGATGCATGGTTTTAGAAACACCGATCAATGTGTATTCAAATTGTCCATTCGCGAGGAGTTTCTCTTCGACGAGGGGAGCACCTTCCAAACTCTGAAATTCAGGAAAAATTCGTGAATTAATTCGATTGCGAATGCGCTGAATAAACGCGCAAAATAAACGTACGTTGCAAGTCGTCCATTTGAACTCAATCAACTTGGACAATGTGCAGAATTCCTTATCATTGGCATTGCAATACTCGTGATTGAAAGGGTTCTTTTGAATATCGAACCGTAAAACCGGACTGCTTATACTGCCCTTCAATGTGCGGTTCGGGTGCTGTTCGAAAAAGCCGTAGCCAGTCATCAGGAGCGAGAACTCTTTTTCAACCAAATGATCGGCGGTGGGTAATTTGACTGCCTGTATTCTTGAATCTATGCCCAGGGGCAACGGTTGTTTCAGCTATGGTCGAGAGAAAAAAAATTACAAAAATCCAATGTATTAGATGCAGTTTTGTCTTTACAGTTCACCGAAAGTGCGCCTACCTTCAAAATTGCTATTTCGTCGTGACCATCCAATTGCAAACGATAAGTTTTGGGCACGTAAAGGTACTCGACCCCGCGATACAGGCCGGCCTCTTTGTCGCGCAAATCTGACGCACCGGCCACGACGACCATATTCTCATTTTTAATCAAAGTGGCGCAGAAAGCGTTGGTGATGATGTGCCACTTGTCGAGTATCGCGCCCTCGCACCACTGAAGAGTGCAATTGTAGGGACCGAGGGCTTCAATGGCCACGTGATACTTGAACTTGGCTGGCCCAGCGATATGGCCACCCTCTAATACGGGCTCTAAAGGCTGTAATTTTTTAGCTGAAACTTGATTTTTGGAATGAAATTAGAATTTATTTGAAGTATAGTAAAAAAAATAGTGGGAAATAGAGAATACTTACCATTGGTTGCTGCGATGATTATAAACAGTCCAAGGAAAGAACTCATCAAAGACTTTTCCAACATTTTGCTTACTAATTTATGAGTACCTGCACTTATACAAGGCTTTGATCTACACCATCAAAGCTCCAAAGTCGTTCTAATTTTTACGGTTGTTGTATTGATTATTTATATTCTTTTTTCGTTTCAATTTTTAAAAATAAAATTCTAACATTAATTTGAAAAAAAATCTGTCCTTATCTTGAATGGACTTTGAACAATGGATGAAGTGGTTTTTCATATAAAATTGTGCACATACTAACAATCGATTCAATTATGCCTATTGTCGGGTATTTGATCAATTTTGACAGTGTTGACAAAGCGAATTCATTGAGCTATAACTACACCATTTAAATTCATCTTCTTATTAGATAATTACTTTTTGTGGGTATTGTTGTTTTGAAACTGATTCAGCTCAGCAGTTGCGATCAAGCGCAAAAATGATGGAGTAAAAACATCAATTGTTTCAATTATTGTTTAATCGATGATAAGTTTTTTGTTTACTATTGGAAAAGTACGAATATTTTTTCAAAAATATAAACATTCGATTTTTTTTTGCAAAATAAATTCTCATTGACCGAATAGCGAGTACTTAGTGACGCGAAGCAGCAAGAAGTTGCTTCATTTCGATTTCAAGTTAGCAATAAGTTTCAAGTTTTTCGTTGGAAAATAAAAAGTCGGACTACTTTTGGAAATTATTTTTGGGCTATCTGTTGGAACAGCATCAAGCTTAACCAGTTAAGTATGAATTGTTTATCATTGTATAATCTGGAATCTAAGTACGCTACTAATTATCTTCAACAATATATTGATAAACTTCCCAAAAAGATGACTTTTGAAAAAAAATATCGAAAATAGCTCCTATTCTCTATTTATTATCCTTCGTCAAAACTTTATTTTCTGTTTAACTGTTATAAAAATATCGTCGAGTGGCCAGCAGGGCAATCTCATCAGTACTGCATCTAGAAGCAAATTTTTTTATCTGACGGTGAAACTTTGTTGGTTCACTATTTCAAAAACGTGATATTACATGTCTTGTTATCGTAGCAATTAGAAAACTTTAAAAAATGAAAACTAAGACGGTAGAACCTTCCATTTTACAGAATTCTACCTTCCGCAACTATAAAATTTCCATAAATTACGAACACATTGATTTATCAGCTGGATAAACATGCAAAATGTCCCCTCCGTGACCTGTCCTGAACTCAGAAACAATTGTTTTCATTTATTAAGGGGAGATTCTCATCTAGCGACCCAAAAATGACGTGATTTTCGCGGTTTTTTTCTCATGACAAGAAGTAAACAAGAAGTCAAGTTTTTTGTTACTTATTTACACATGTTATTAACTATTTTTACAAATTTTTTCAAAGAAAAATATCAAATAGTTTCATAGTAATATGCATTGAAACATAGTGATGAAAAAAAAGAAACCTCCATGAACGCCAAGGTAACTCAGGCAATTTTTGTCCGAAATCAAAAAAGCAAAGTTTGTTATAAACTAGAAGACATTTGCTGGATCCTGGACAATATATAATCACGAACAAAAGTTGATAATTCACAAAATGGCGGACTTTCGAAAAAATTGATTGCGCTCTTTTTTTGCTCTAAAAATTGCTGTAACAATAAAAATAATGATTGTAAAATTATGATTATAGTCCAAGATTTAGCAAATTTAATTACCTTTAAAAGAAAAAAAAATCACCTCAATATCTATAATATTTTTTGAGATATCCCGACGCCCATCCCGAAAAACATAGTTTCGAGAAAAATGCATTTAAGGGTCCGCAATACACACTTAGTCGGTAACACCAGGATATCAAGCAATTTATGTTAAATCTGAAAAATTGAGAGTGTCATTCGCCAATTCTCGAGTGGATGCACATTTCTAATACACTTATTAACATTGTGGTCGAGTTTCATCCAATTTCATGCCCTATTGAAGGAAAAAAACGAAAACTACGTATCTCGTTAATCTACGAATATTTATAGAACATGATTGACATTTTTTTGTTTTTGACTCTGGTAACATAAAAACGTTCGTTTTTACAAACAATTTTTGCAGGTGTTCGGAAAAAAATTTCAACTTTGTTGTCGTCGTAAAATTTGACAAAAGTGCGGTTTGTCCCCTCCGTGACAAATTTTCATGTTGGCATCAAGAAAATAAACGGATTAAGATGATGGTCAAACAAGTAAATATTCCATGAAAAAAAAAGAATCGAGTGTCAGAAACTATGGGGGTCCGGAAAAATTAAACTCGAAATAGAAGAAAATAAATTTTTCGGTTTTTCCAATATTGTCAATTTTACCCACGCGAAATATCACACTTTTGAAAGAATGCATTTGTTACACGTTTTTTTTCGGCTGACTGACTTTTATTTCTGCTAGAGAAATAGTTTTCAGCCGTTATAGAATCATAAAAATAAACGTACATTGCAGGTCATCGGCACGATATTCGAATCCTCGAGGAAGTTAGTTTTGAATGTCATATTATAGTATAAATAAAGGTAAATGATTCTCGAAACATACAATTAAATTGTATAGATAATTTACTTATTAATAAGAAATTTTATTTATCCAAAAAAGTTTTTATCGATTAAAAATATTAAGAGTATATAGCTTATTCTAATGCATCGCAGTGAGGATAATCGTGAAACTTATTCGCATTATCGCCAGTTGTTATCATTTCTGATTGCACGTCGTTTAGAACTTGGTTTCGTACGTTACTGATGAAATCCAGATAGGCCGAGACTTTGGTGTGTTTGGTGAACGATCCGCACCATTTTCGATGCATTTGTTTAGAAACACCGATCAAGGTGAATTCAATTTGTTCATGCGCGAGGAGTTTCACTTCGACGAGCGGAGCGCCATCGTATCTCTGAAATTCAGGAAAAATTCGTGAATTAATTCGATTGCGAATGCGCTGAATAAACGCGCAAAATAAACGTACGTTGCAAGTCGTCGATTTCAACTCAAACACCTGGACTACGGTGCAGAATTCCTTATCATCGGCATCGCATTTTTCGTCATTGAAGGGATTCGTTTGAATATCCCACCGCAAAACTGGACTGACTCTTGTTGCCAACTTCACTGTGCCGTTCGGGTGCTGTTCGAAAAAGCCGTAGCCAGTCATCAGGAGCGCGAAGTCTTTTTCGACCGAATGATCGGCGGTGGGTAATTTGACTGCCTGTATTCTTGAATCTATGCCCAGGGGCAACGGTTTTTTCAGCTATTATCGAGAGAAAAAAAATTACAAAAATCAAATGCATAAGCTCGATGCAGTTTTTTTTTACAGTTCACCGAAGGTGCGCCTACCTTCAAAATTGCTATATCGTCGTGACCTTCCAATTGCAAACGATAAGTTTTGGGCATGTAGATATGCTCGACCTCGTGATACAGGCCGGCCTCTTTGTCGCGTAAATCTGATGTACCGGCCACGACGACGGGACTGAAACTAATCCGATTTTTATTATCGTAGACGCAGAAAGCTGTGGTGATGATGTGCCACTCGTCGAGTATCGCGCCCTCGCACAAGTGATGAGTGCAACCGTAGGGACCGAGGACTTGAATGGACACGTGATGCTTGAACTTGGCCGGCCTAGCGATATGGCCACCCTCCAATACGGGCTCTAAAGGCTGTAATTTTTTAGCTGAAACTTGATTTTTGGAATGAAATTAGAATTTATTTGAAGTATAGTAAAAACAGGTGAGAAATGCAGGCCCTTATCAAGAAGACGGAGTAATAAAGAGAAGAAAAAAATATTGAAAATACTGACCATTGCTTGCTGCGATGATTAAAAACAGTCCTAGGAAAGAACTCAACCAAGACTTTTTCAACATTTTGCTCACTAATTTATGAGTATACTTATATAAGGCTTTGATCTACACCATCAAAGCTCTCAAGTCGTTCTAATTTTTACGTTTGTTGCGTCGAATATTTATATATTTTTTCGTTTCAATTTTCGGAAATAAAATTCTAGTCTAGCATTATTTTGATAAAAAATCTATCATAAACTTGAATGAACTTCAAACAATGTATGATGTTTTATTTTCATTTAAAAGTATGAATCCAGGTTAAATGCCCATTGTCATGTATTTAATCGACTCGACGCATTCATTGAACTTTAACTACACCGTTTGAATTCATCTTCTCATTAGATAATTACTTTTTGTGGGTATTATTGTTTTGAAACTGATTCAGCTTAGCAGTTACGATTAAGCGCAAAAATTATGGAATGAGAACATCAATTGTTTCAATTATTGTTTAATCAATGGTGAGTTTTTTTTGTTTTATGTTGGAACAACCCAAATATTTTTTCAAAAGTACATATAAACAACTGATTTTTTTGCAAAATAATTCTCTATGGCAAAGTAGTGAGTACTAGGTGACACGCAGCATCAATAAGCTGCCTTATTCCGATTTTCAGTTAGCAATAAGTTTTAAGTTTTTTGTCGTTGGAAAATAAAAAGTAGGATTACCGTTGGAAATTATTGTTGGGCTATCGGTTGGAACAGCATCAAGCTTAACCAGTTAAGTATGAATTGTTTATCATTATATAATCGAAAACCGAAATATGGTACTTACTTACTACAATATGTTTGTTATTTCCCAAAAAAAGTTGGACTTTTGAAAAAAGTGTCAAAAATAGCTCTTTTTTTCTACATTATCCTTCGCCAAAACTTAATTTTCTGTTCAACTGAGTAAAATTTAATGGTATAGAAATATCATCGTGTAGTCAGCAGGACAATTTTATCAGTAATCAATGCAGCTAAACAAATTTTTTTATTTGATGGTGAAACTTGTTTAGATTCAAATAAACAAAAAACGATATTTTTAAATTGAAGAAAATCAATAAATTTTATTCATTTTTAAATGCAAATTAAACAACAAAAAAGACAAATAAATCTTGGCTCATCGGCCGATCGATGATCATTTCACGGCAGAGATTTGGCAGTTATTATAAGCGCGTCAGCTCCGAGACTGGATCCAGTCCCCAGCGACAGACGAATGCTCTGGCTAGCCACTCACTGAGATTCTCACGGTAAGGGTTTCCTGATCCTGCGAGGAGTTTCGACCAATTATTTGCGACTTGTAAGATTTTAAAGCAGTCCACTTGTGTGAATCGTTTCGCCGCCTCTTCAAATTTCAATTGAAGCAGGTCGTAGATCGACAGACCTGAATCCACCATTATTTTTTTCGCTCTGCAAGTGAAATCAATATCGTCGTGCCAACGTTTTACAAAATCCACTGACTTGCGGAGCATTCCGTACTTGACCAACAATTTCATGATCGTAAGTGCGTCGGTTAATTCCAGTTTGTATCCTATTTTCTCTAGACTTTTGACGGTGGCCAAAAAGCCAGACGACACTCTCAGTTTCAACTCATGACCTTCGTACTTTTCGAATGCTTTGAATGCCTCATCGAAGTGGCTCTCCGTTGGAAAAGCAAAGCTAGACTTATTGGCACCTCGATACATGAATATATTCACCACTTTTGGCTTGAGAGTCGCAACAGCCCATTGCAGTGGTGTCCGGTCCGTACTGTCCTTTGCGCTGACGTCGACCTTACGATTTTTCTCGTCGCAGATCTTGAAGAATAGCTCTATCAAGTCATCGTCTTTGTCTCCCTTGCAAACGATGTGCAAAGGAGTCTCTCCTTTCTCGTTGACCAATGTTGGATCTGCGCCTCTTTTCAGCAGCAGCTCTGTCGATCCCCTCCTTTGATTGGCCAGAGCCAAGTGCAACGGTGTGTTGCCCAACTTGTCCCGGGCGTCGACCTGCACCTGCAGCTGTTTCTCGTCGCAGATCTCGAATATCATCTTTTCAGCGCGATCCTCTTCGAACCAAGGCTGGATCATGCGGCCGTGCAGAGGTGTCGATCCCTCGTTGTTGGCCAGATTCGGATCGGCGCCGCCCCTCAGCAGCAATTTGATCACCTCCATATCGTCGAACCTCATGGCGAAATGCAACGGCGCATCGCCTGTTTCCGTCGCGATGAGATTGGGATCCACCTGGCCTTGTTCCAGGAATTTCTTCACGACGCCGGCGTGGCCATTCTCACAGGCCACGTGGAAATGAGTGAGGCCGGGCTCGTCGGTGTAATTCACGTCGAACCTGTTATATATATCAAAGAGATCGTAGAGCAGGTCGTAACACTGGAGTCTGTGCGCCTGATGCACCTGTGTGGCTCGGCGCGAGGATGGCTTGCCGTTTTCGTCGAGCTCGGGTTCGTCCTTGTAGCCGCTGTCAGCCACGAATGTTATGATCGATGCTCCTGAATATTTGGCACCCTCTTGATTATATAAATCTACTGATTTCGTGAGAAGAAGATCGATTTCCTCCCGACGAAAAATGTCCCGAAGATTGATAGTTTTTCCCTTCAAATCTTTGATCAAGAGATAAGAGTCGTGAAGAAACTCGAATCTCTTTTCCTCCATCTCGCGATCGAAGTTCGCACGCATACTCTTTAACTTTTCACGAACTTCGTCGTTGAATTGGTCGTCGGACGAGGACATTTTTATGCGCCTCTCACACACAGCTCACAGCCGTTTTTAACGAATAAATATAAAAATTTTCTTTTTTCACGAAAATCACTTGCTGCGGTGCGAAAGATGCGATGGATACGCTTTGGCCTCGTAACGAGTACTGAGCTGACTATAAATACGATATATACTTGGACGTATATTTAAAAATAAACACATGTGGGCAAAGTGATGTATACTTATTATGGAGTACACGATGACGACGCTTATACATTATACATGGACGAAACGGAATCGCTCCGTCTAAGTACATGACGAGTATACAATTCAACAATTGTCGCAAAAATTTTACCCCAGAGTAATTTAAAATTACGGTAATAATTTTTTTAAAAGATTAAACACATGTCAAACTCCAAAATTCTTTATTTTTCTAATTTTGGAAAGATTTAATATAAATCGACTATTGAACAATTACTAAATTAGTTATGATCGTAATAAAATCAAAATATTCTGACAACTATTTAAGCGAATTGAAATTTCCTTTATGCAATAGTATGACGAAAAATGCCTTTTTTCGCACATTTTTTAGTGCGCAAAAAGCGTTTTTGGACACTGGTGTGCGGTAAAATGCCTCATTTCGATACTGGCGTGCGGTAAAATGCCTCATTTT
>CACVKI010146238.1:0-41212 GCA_902732785.1 Trichogramma evanescens
ATTTTCGCAACTGTCAATAAATTGGGCTTCATGTCTGTACATTCCATTTCGATTTCCAGGTCGTCAAATTCATTTTTATGATTTCCGGCATATTCATGAAGAAGCTCTTGGGTCTGAACAAATTAAAATTATTAGGAAAGTTTCACTAATGATAGTCGAAAATGATTATCAACGCTTACTGAATTTTCTTGCTGAAACATCTCGTATTTAACATTTTGAGTAACGGGTGTAGTGCCAATTATTTTATAATCATCATTAATATTGAGAGGCTCATCACGAGACTCTTCTTTGACTCTAAAATAGATTTTATAAGATTATGTGATTGTATTAAAAGTTTCCTTATAGAATTAAAATTACCTAATATCAGGATTAAATATATCACTCGATTCCATCTTACTCGTTAGAAATGTTATTTGCGACTTACTCTGTCAATACTAACGTTACGAGTCTAAATAGCACAAACTCAGTACAATAATATTTATAAATCATGATGAAGAAATTGATGTAGAAAATATTAAAGTGAGCGGAGCCACATTACACTATCGATCTTCCTCGTGAATAACAAGCATTTTTCAAAAAGTGATATTTTATCTCACAGAAATAAAAGATCTATCAAAAAAATCAAAAGTTCATTAAAACTATATTCCATTCCAAAATAGAAGGATAAGTCGTGCTTTTTCACACCATTGCTGATTCGCGTTCTGATTACAAGGTTCAAACAAATCATATCATAATTTATTTATGTGGAAGAATTATTATTCAATGAGCAAAAATTAAACGATTGGGATATGGACAAAAAACAAATCCACACATTTTTTGATAATAATGACAATTTTTTATTATTATCCATTAAATTTTTGCATTGATATTTTTTTAATCGTATTTTCTCTTAGTAATCCAAAATGTATACGTATCGTATACGGCGTTTAATAGTTTAACTTTTTTTTCTTTCCCTCGATCGTCGTTCGGAATCTTTTGTTATTTTTCTTTTTGGTGTTCCCTCTTAATAAAACAGTCAACTTACAATTATATCATATAATACGGAGTCAATTCTATTTTATTCGACAACAGCGAGCTGGTAAAGTTTTCTACTTGTTTTCCACACCGTCTCGGGCACCAGGAATTAAATTCATTTTATGATTTTCGGTGACTTGAAAGGTATATTAATCATAATGGAATCAAGAGAATTTCGAGTTTTTTTTCTTTCAGCACTGTTATTGTCGCCGATGGATTGGATCCTCAAGAATAAAGAGTCGAATTTTACAGATCGATTTCGAGTGAGCTTCAGAAGTATAATTTTTATTATAAAAAAATGGAGTTGAAATTTTTTTTTTATTCAAGTAGAAATGTTTATAGATTTTGCTCGCTTTCATCCGGATGATACGATGCCCGCCTATCCAGTGAAAAGTCCTGTACAACGAGTAGAGATTTCTTAGCTTTTTTTATTTTAATTCACTTATGCATTTTGTCGAAATCAATATGAATATTTACATATCACAATACGTATAATTACAATAAAATTTAAAGATACAAAATTTCCACGGATTCCAAAAGAAACGATTGACTATATAATTACGCGAAAGTCTTTCGTGTTTTTGGCATTCAATTAACATCTAGAATTGATATTAAAAAATTTACACAAAGGTGAGGTCGTCTCAATTTGCCGAATACATTTTTTTTCTCTCCTTTATTCCTTATCTCAGTCAATATTATTAAATTGAATATCCTCGTTTTAATTATCATAGAAAAAAAGCTCGTGTTTGATTTATCTGCCGTGTCTACGTATTTCATCGCGATTTCAATTGCGTTTTCTCTTCGTCTTAAAATTAAAATTATACAAAAATCAGCGAATACAATAGATTGATTGTTCACTAGCGTTAAATATATAGTATATAATTCTCTACGATTTTAACGATACTTATGCGTTCCTTTCTTCATCTATTACTTTATAATCCTTGCACTCCGTCATAATATATAATTCTTTTCTTTTTTGTTTGTAGTTTTAGTCGACGCAAAAGTTCTTGAGATGCTTTTATTATTCGTGCAGCGATTGGAGGGATTTGTTACAGTATAACCATTTGCATTTGCGGTTACTAAGTATTTCATTTTTTTTCTCAGTTAAATGTTTAAACTACTGCTTCTATCTATATATTTTTTTTAATTAGCTTCTTTGATTTTTAGAAAAAATTATCCATCGCCTTTTATCATATCCTTCGTTCTCTTTTTCCTTCTCCGCTATACATGTATAACGAGCAAATGATAAAAGTTATGTGTTATCTTCTTTTTTTTTAACGGTTTAACTACCTGTTCGAAATTTAATGGTCGTGAAAATCTTTAGAGAACAATTGACATGCGTTTCATAAACTTTCCTAACGTGAAAACATTGATACTTTTTTTTTCTGTCGTTACACGATATATCATCTAAAAACTTATACCTTTATTATTTTCGTTTTCAAACAAGCCCAACTCTATATAATATTCGCTCTTCAACTCTTTTTAGATTATATGAACTTTTCATTTTATTTTGACACTTTGCCATCTTTTTTTTTTGACTATCACACTCATGCTACCTTTTTTTTTTACTTTGAATCGTAAGTATCATCCCTCGAGATGAAGGAAAAAAATTGCCGACGTGTTACAAAATACAAACGAACGGACATACGTATATATACTTTAATTCGAATAATTCGTAAGAAATTAGGCAGTTCGTAGTTTCTAAAGGACAGTTAGCAATAAATATCGACACGAATCATTTTTTGTGTTGTGCATTTTGAGAGATGTGCTTCGAGAACGATCGTCCCTTAAATCGAAGTTTCTTTTTTTTTGTAATAAAAAAATGACGATTACTTATAATTACAAGCTTTTCTTCTTTTTCTTTATTTATTTTATTTTCTTTTTCAAGACTCTGCCCTGCGTCTTAAAAAATCGGTAAAAAATCGACGAAATAGAAATATACACAGACATATTCGTACTTATATCGATAATGAAAAACTCAAATCGTCGTTGATCTTTCAATTAACGCGTCGTTCATATCCTCGAAAGAAAAGCTTACTTTATACATTGTCCATACGGAACTAAAACATTCACACGTCTCTTCGTTACACAGTGATATTTTTTTTTAATAATTTTATCTTCTATGTTCAACTATTACGTTAGACACACCCTCTGCGTCGTATAATGAGTATTTTATAAACACTTTCAACAACGACGAGTACAATGGATTAGTTGTTGGCTGCTTTTTTTTATCGTTTTTATCGTTTTTCGTGACAAAACAATTACACTATTCGTAATTTACACAACTCGTCATTTATACATATAATAGTAATGATAATAATAATAATAAATTAATTTTTATATATCATTTTTCTTTAATTATTATCGACGTCCGATGAATTAGCGATCGTCGCTAATTAGCTATCACAATGATCAGTTTATTTTTTCTTTTTTTTCTTTAGTATCTGTGTGTGTACATCTCGGCCCTCGCTCGTGCACCACCTTTTTATTTTTCATTTGTTCGTCTCTATACAATAAATATTTCGGTATCATTCATCATATTTATAATTATACTCAGGGATAAAGACTTTTATTCTTCTGGATGCTGGGTTAAGAGATTATTCAAGACGATAGTATAGTATTTTTCAAGAGATAAAGAGTTGAAAGTTGTAAGGTAGGGTTTTTAGAGAAGGAGTTTGGAGAAGGTCGTTATATCATAGCGTCAACGAGGTACCTATATACTTTTTTTTTTATAATAATATATCTGTATCATTATTAAATCGTCTTTTTCTTCTTCTTCTGCTTCTTATTTTTTCTCCTTGTTTACTTGAAGTACTTGAGGCCCGTGACCAGGAGGAACTTCTCGATGAAGAGCTCGGAGTCGAGCACGGCGATGTGGGCCGCCCGGCCGATGAGCGCGTTGGCGGTGGGCGGCAGGGCGTGATGCACGTCGTAGCGCACCAGACTGACGCCCGGCGTCGACATGATCGGGTAAAGGATGTTGTGCACCATCTCGCGATAGGCCGAGCCTGCAACAAATTAATGCGAGAATGTATAACGAGACAAAAAAATTGTTGTCGATACACACTAAAGTGAAGTGTTGAAATTAATTTTCCCCTCGCACAAGCAAGCAATTGATATACTTATGCTACACAAATTGAAATTTAGGAATTACATCGCATCAAATTTGATGTAGTTTATTTAAAAAAAAATTTTCATTTCTAATATAAAACGTCAATTTTATTGCATTTTATACAATTTTTATTTTATGTCTAGAAGCGCAAAAGCATTTAGCGCTTGCTCTTGCGATTATCTCAAGACAGCGCTTCATGAGAAATTCTGGTGTTGACTTTGCGAAGTTCGCTTGATCGACACAGTAAATTCGCATCGAACAGCAGCG
This sequence comes from Trichogramma evanescens, assembly GCA_902732785.1. NCBI lineage: Eukaryota > Metazoa > Arthropoda > Insecta > Hymenoptera > Trichogrammatidae > Trichogramma > Trichogramma evanescens. Next base: position 4,394 of record CACVKI010146238.1, read on the forward strand.
CTGCAAAAATCCCGTGGTCACGCTTGGGAATATCTAAACATTTTTCTCTCCGTGTATGGATTTAAAGAGGACAAAATTTCCAAGAAATCAAAAAAAAATTCGTGTCGATACGATAAATATAGCCCAAGATAGAAGTATTTGAAAATCGATAAAATTTCGATGGAATTTTTTTTTGTGATAATTTTGTTGCCGAGTGTATAATTGTACTTTTACGCTAAAAAGAAAATTCTTAGTTCTTAATACTTGATTTGATAATAGTTTACTTGAACTAAATAAAAATTTATTGATTCTAATGAAAACTTATTTCACTTAATTTTGTATGGACAGAAGGCCGAAAAACCTATTTTAACTCTATAATAATGACTTTAAATCAATGAAATATTAGTTTCAAATTACTTTATTTATAGATTAAAAAGATTATTTAGTTCAAATAAACTAGTGATTAGAACTACGAATTTTTTGAAGTGCTCAAACTCTTATTATGATGTATCTGACTGCGTATTCACTAAGACCATGTGTTGGTCGCGTCAATACTAAAAAGGACATACACTGAAAAAAATAACCATACTGCTTCATGAAAAAGGCGTTGTTTGGCTCAAGAAATACAAAAAATCTTGAGACAGGCTAAAATTTAGCCTGACAGAGTGTAAAAGTGACTGCGTATCTGTGCGACAATGAGTCGCCACTGGCCCATCGCAACTTCGTGTTCGCTCTTCGAACATACTCGCGGTCACTTTTGCACTCTGTCAGGCTAAATTTTAGCCTGTCTCAAGATTTTTTTGTATTTCTTGAGACAAGCAAAGCCTTTTTCATGACGTATTATGGTTATTTTTTTCAGTATAGGAATATGTACAACCTGGCGGCCCTCGCCAGGTATGTATGAAATTCAATCGTAATTAATAGCAGCCTCCGTCACTAGATGGCGAGTCTGCGTTTATCTGAAAATCTGCAAGTGGCAAAGTAAAGATGATTGTATAAGTACAAATATAATATATAATATAATAATGACTTTAAATCAATGAAATATTAGTTTCAAATTACTATATGTATAGATTAAAAAGATTATTTAGTTCAAATAAATTGGTGATAAGAACTACGAATTTTTTGAAGTGCTCAAACTCTTATTATGATGATACTAGAAGATCATTAACTTTATTGTAAATTTTTATTATAATTTTTTTCAGAGTGTGGCTTCCCGTTTTGGAATCTGTGATAAAATCATGAGGCGAGGGCCGATAGGTTGTACATATTCCTATGTTCTTTTAAACGGTCGGATTTGTACTTATGCAATCATCTTTACTTTGCCACTTGCAGATTTTCAGATAAATGTAGACTCGCCATCTAGCGACGGAGGCTGCTATTAATTACGATTGAATTTCATATATTTTTTAGCGATCGATGCATAATCTGAATCAATTACAAATCATTCATTTTCAATAGAAATATTTAAATTTGACTGTATAGAATTAAATATCATTGGTTTATTTTGACATTGAAATTAATGCACAAGATTGCGCATTCATGGATATTTTGTGCAGTTTATGAAATAAGAAAATAAAACAGCACGTCATTGTTCAACGAAGATTTTCTTTCAAAGTACACTGAATAAAAATCAGCATGGGTATCGATTGATTTACCAATGTGACTTGCAGCTTCGTAACGCAAACAAATATTGAACCAATATCCGTTTGAAAATTTTCACACCTCTTCATTTTCCAAATATTTTTTTTTTTTATACGTAACATTAATAAAAAAAAAAAAAAACTCAATGTTAATACCCACGAAGAAACTAATAAAAAAACTCGCATATACTCACCCTGCTCGGACGGATCTCGAACCGCGGCCTTGCACAGCTCGATCCTGGCCGAGTGCAGCGGCACGTATCTGTCCTGGGCGCTGCCGCAGAGCAGCACGTGCTTGAACCTCTGCAGATTGCTCCTCTGGCTCAGGCGAAACATGAACGAGCGTCGCACGTCCGCGGAGTCGCGCATCGCCAGCTGCAGCAGCGAGCCCGACTTCTTCCACTTCTGCATGAACCACATGCCGGCGTTCACCAGTCCCGAGGTGTTGTACAGGGTGCCCAGGTGGGGTCCGCTCAGACTGAGGAAGGTGTGCAGGCGCGGCACGAGGACGCGCAGCTGGGGCCGGGTCAGGGCGCTCCTGATGATGATGTTGCCGAGCGAGTGGCCGACGAAGCTCACCTTGGTCGGGGCGAGGCCGCCCGACTCGATGTGATGCAGTATCTCGGCCACGAGGCGATCCGTCATCGTGTCGAAGTCCGAGAACGTGTCGCCCTTGTTGGTCTCCGACATGAGAAAGTCGAGATGCTGGCCGGGCAGGCCGAGCTCGAGATAGGTCTTGACGAGGCGCAGATCGGCGGCGTTGCCGTCGAGGCCGTGCACGCACACGATCAGGTGGCAGCCCTCGGGCGAGTACAGCCTGTACTCGTCGCTTATGTGAAAGTAGGGCAGCTGCGAGGCCAGCTGCGCCGCGGGCAGATCGCTGTAGAGCTTGCCCGGGAAGCAGGTCTGACGCCTGAAGTCCTCCTTGTTCTTGTTGAAGTTGGCGTTGTCGCCACCAACACCACCCTGACCCTGTGGAAGCTGCTGCTGATTGTTCTGGCTGCTCTGGAGGAGCTCCTTGCCCTCCTGATAGCAGTCGGAGCAGAGATCGTGGCGGCTGCCCTTGCCGTAGGGTATGCCGTCCGTGGCGACCCGCTGCTTGCTGCGCTGCGGCGAGCACGGAGCGGTCTTGGTCTGTTTGGGGCTGCCCCGTACCGACTTGTTGCTGCCGTTGCCGTGGCCTTGAGGATGATGATGCTGCTGTTGATGCTTTTGTTGCTGGTGTTGTTGATGCTGCTGTTGATGCTGTTGATATTGATGATGACGATGATGTTGATGATTCTGACGCTGATGAATGAGCATCTTTTGATGTTGCTGTTGTTGTTGTTGTTGTTGTTTGACCGACTCGACCACGTGATAGAGCGGATTGTCGATGGTCATGGACGGCATCATCATCCCCGCGGCCGCAGCGGCGGCCATCATCGAGGGTGGCAGGGGCGACGGGTCGCGAAACGCCTCGGGCGGCGGCGGCTCGTCCATGAACATCCTCGGCGGGGGCAGTCGCACCAGCTCCTCGTACGTGGCGCTCGAATCGCCACCGGCCGCCGGTGAGTCCGGGATTTTTTTCGCGCTCGACGTCGCCGTCGTCGGCTGTTGTTGTTTGTCTTTTTGATGATGTTTGTGCCTGTCCCGTTTCTTGTCCTTCTTTTCTTTCTTGTGACGGGGCGGTGGCTGTGGCGGCGCCGCCGCTGGCTGCTGCTGTTGCTGCTGCTGTTGCACGATCTTGGCCAGCTTCTGTCTCAGCTGCTCCGTGGACAATTTCGACGACGACGACGACGACTGATGACGACGACGACGATGATGCGGTTTCGGCCGTCGCTCGGAGCTCGAGTTGGTGTCCTCGTCGCCGCCGCTGCTCACCCAACCGCTGCACTCCGAGGTCAGATTGCTCGAGGACGACGACGACGACGACGAGCTGCTGTGAGTACTGCTGCTGCTGCTGCTGCTGCTCTCCGCGGGACTGGTCGGCCTCGAGCTCGGCGGCGACAGTTTGGCCACCATAGCCGCTTGCTGCTGCTGAGATTCCTGGGCGATGCTGGGCATGCAGGGCATGGAGACGGCGCTGCGTGGCACGACTGTTTTATTTTTAGCCGTGGGCACGCTGGCGCAGCGGAGCCTCTTGCCGTCCGGAGTCAAGGCTGGACCCGGTTGCTGCTGTCCTTGCTCCTGGTCCGATGGATAAACTGTGGAAGCATTAAATTTGTATTAAGCAGGTTTCATTCATTAAAATTTTTAATAAATTCTTATGATAGTTCATTTTACGATCTCAAAAAAAATCTTAAGTAAGATCTTACGTTAGAACTCATGTTGGAAAGATTTTAAACAAAAATAAATGATTTTGCATAAATAATTTAAGTAAATATCTTACAGAAGATTTTACGTAAGTTCTTAAGTTCTTACGCAAGATCTTACTCACATTTATAGGGCTTTAGAGTTTAAACACTTTTTACATAAGAATTTCGATTGTCGTGTGCAAGTCTTATAAAAGAAAATATGTCATATTATACGTAAGATTATATGTAAGATCTAACGTAAGTTATTTACAATAACTTGCATAAAAACTTATTCAAGATTTTCATTGAGTTTCAAATTGTAAGTTTTTTCATTTTTTGGATTTTTATACCTGTAAAGGAATTGACGGACACCGGTGACATCAGCGCGGGACTGGACGAGTCCTGGTTCGGTGATTTCAGCGCGTCGACGGGTGACAACGGCTCCTTGCCGTTGTCCTTGTGATGGTTGTTGTTGTTGTGCTCCGTTTCCAAAATATGCCGACCACCACCACCTCCGAGTAACAAGGAATCTTGATAAGCTATGGGCGGCGGTGGATGATGACGACTACCGCTACCACTACCTCCGGTCGACGACGTCGTTGATTTTCTCTCCATCGTGGACACGGCCGAGCAGCAGCCGGAGTCGCCGCTCACCCTGATGCTCGGCGCCGCGGACTGCGGCCGACTCTGCTTCGAGCGCGACGTCGACGAGCTGCCGCCGCCGCCGCCGTTGCTCGCCGAATCACCGCCGTAGAGCTTGGACAGGCCGTTCCTGAACGTCGGCTCGTTGTAGATCGAGTCGTACGTCGAGTCCTTGTTATTGTTGTTGTGGTGCTGGTGCTGGTGATTGTTGTTGTTGCTGCTGCTGCTACTGTTGTTCTTGTTGTTGTTATTGTTGTTGATGATCGAGTTGTGATTGCGACGCTGCTGCTGATCGGAAAGTTTTCGAGAGGGAGAGACTCGTGGTTTGCCGCCGCCGCCCCCGCTGTTGATGTCGTTGCGATGCTGCAGAAGACTCTCGCGACTTCGGCTGAGGTAATTGCGCGCGTCCTCGTACAGGTCGCTGTCGCGTGATCTCTGCAAGCAGAATAATTGATTTTTGTCAATTGGCTTAATTGGTGATTTTTGAAAGTGACGTTAAAGATATTAAATGGATTTTAAATGCCAATTGACGATAAAACTATTTTAAATTTCTGCCGCTAGATGGCGAGTACCTATAAATCATTCAAACTACAAGTGGCAAAGTCGACATTTTGATATAAATCAAAGCACGTTATTTGCACGTATATCTAAATCAAAAAATAAAATAAAACGGCAATAAAGGCGGTGCCAAAGTCAAAAATTTTTAAAAAATACGGTGTACGGAAGTATGTAATTTACGTCACCTAGTCGACGTATCGCCGACCACTTTGTCGGCCTCTTCAGGACTGATGTGTTTGAAATTACAGCTACTTTTATGTGTTTGAAAAAAGTTATATTATTAGAACTATCACTTGAAGTTCTGCCCGATTTCAGCCGAGGGCTGGTGAGAGTCATGATGAAAATGTTACGCCTTTTGAGTTGGATCAGTAAAATAAAACGGCAATAAAGGCGGTGCCAAAGTCAAAACTTTTAAAAAAATTTTTCAATTTTTTAATTCTAATAATATAACTTTTTTCAAACACATAAAAGTAGCTGTAATTTCAAACACATCAGTCCTGAAGAGGCCGACAAAGTGGTCGGCGAAACGTCGACTAGGTGACGTGAATTACATACTTCCGTAAACCGTATTTTTTAAAAATTTTTGACTTTGGCACCGCCTTTATTGCCGTTTTATTTTACTGATCCAACTCAAAAGGCGTAACATTTTCATCATGTATCCAAGTCAATATTTCTATCTCTCTTTTACGACTTAGATTATTTTTACATTTCTTCTTAGTAATTTAGGTTTATAGACTACTTTTGTCAAGGAGAGTTCATAATTGAGTCAAATGAAACCAGTTGAAAAGTAATTATAGTATACAATAACAGTGTAGGATTAGAAAAAGTGCCATCCCACGCCAATTGTTACTTTCCAGTCAGTTAAATCTAATTTTGAAAAATTGAAAAATTAATATCCAAGAATAATTAAAATGGGACTTTGGAAAGTACTACATCAATTAGAAGACTTAATTATATAATTTAAACCAATAAGAGCTTTTTTAAAATCTTTAAAAATTTGTATAAATCTGGTTTTCACGTTGGTTTTTTCAATGAAAAATTGATAATAAAAAATTATCTTTACTACCGATCAAGGCTCTCTTGGTAGAATAAATAAGTGTCCGTCCGCAAACTTATCAAAATCTTTAAAAATAGCGTGTTTCGTCAATTGAATCACGCATCATTATCTCTCCTTTCTAAAAAATCCGATAGTCAACTAAACGCTCGCCCCTTTCACAGTTCCAAATAAGACCTGCAAAAAAATTCTCGGCTGATCGTTGCATGAGTCAAAAAATGCGCAGAGAGTAGTAAATAGAAGTCGTCTGCGGTTAAGAAATAAAGCACCAACCAGGATAATGAACAAAGATCTGATGATTGTTGATATCACGTAAGTAAATCATAATTATATTGACACCATTTTTATTGAAAATTTCGAAAGCTCGTACTTAGAATCTATATAAGTTTCTACATATAATGTTATAAAAAATTTATATTTAAAAAATAATATAAAAAATTGTAAATATAGTATAAACATAATATAGGTACACATATTTACAATTGTCAATAAAAAATCAACGCACGTCATTATTTCACTGATTGAATGCACGCCTTTTTCTTATGAGATAATATTAAGAGTATATGACTGCAATAAGTTCGAGTAATTCAATATAGACAATACTTTATAAACTTATACCTAATAAACTTATAATCTCTTTACGATTATTCATTGTGAGCAACGTGCAAAATATTCAGCCTTCCGATTAAAAAATAATCAGCGAATTTTATGGACTCTTTTTTGGTGTTTGTACAAATTGCTTCGACCTCCAAATTTCTTTTCGCACTTATCACATGCAAAATTTTAGCGATCTTCGTGAACTGTACTTTGGTGTTTGAGCAAATGCGCTTTTTGTCCAAATTTCTTCTCACATTTGTCACATGCAAAATTTTTGCGATCTTCGTGAACTATCATTTGGTGAACGAGCAAATTCGATTTTTTTCCAAATTTCTTCTCGCATTTATCACATGAGTAATCCTTGCGACCGTCGTGAACTACTTTTTGGTGGAAAATCAAAGTCGGTTTTTGACCGAATTTCTTCTCGCACTTATCACACGCGTAATCTCTTCGACCTTCGTGAACTGTTTTTTGGTGTTTTAACAAATTGCATCTAACCCCAAATTTCTTCTTGCACTTGTCGCATTCGTAATTTTTTTGACCTTCATGGACTGTTTTTTTGTGAAAAAGCAAATTCGATTTTGTTCCAAATTTCTTCTCACACTTGTCGCATGTATAATCTTTGCGACCTTCGTGAACTGTCTTTTGGTGGAGAAGCAAATAGTCTTTATATCCAAATTTCTTTAAGCACTTATTGCATGAGTAATCTTTGCGACCTTCGTGTATTGCCTCTTTATGGATGAGCAAATACGATTTTCGTTGGAATTTTTTCTCGCATTTGTCGCAAGTGTAATCTTTCCAACCTTCGTGGATTGTTTTTTGGTGTTCGTTCAAACTGCTTCGAGATCGAAATTTCTTTGCACACTTATCACACACAATATCTTTTCGACCTTCATGAACTGCTTTTTGGTGCCTTGTCAAATGACCTTTATTCCCGAATTTCTTTTCACATTTATCGCATACATAATCTTTGCGACCTTCGTGTACTGTCCTTTGGTGATAAAGCAAACCAAATTTCCGCATAAATTTCTTCCCACAATTGTTGCATGTAAAATCTTTGCGACTTTCGTGTGTTATTCTTTGGTGTACTATTAAATTGCATCGAACCCCAAATTTCTTTTCGCATTTGTCGCATGGGTAATCTTTGCGATTTTCATGAACTGACCGTTGGTGATGAAGCAAATGTGATTTTTGTCCAAATTTCTTAACGCAACTGTCGCATGCAAAGTCTCTGCGATCTTCGTGGATTTTATTTTTGTGTAAGAACAAACTATTTTTATATGCAAATTTCTTTTCGCATTGGTCACATGCATAATCCATGCGACTTTCGTGGACTGTCTTTTGGTGTAAGAGCAAATTCCGCTTTTCACCAAATTTTTTCTCACACTTGTCACAAGCAAAATCTTTGCGACCTTTGTGGACTCCTTTTATGTGCACGAGCAAATTCTGTTTTGTGTCGAATTTCTTCGCGCAAATTTCACACAAGTACTTTTTGAATACTTCGTGGAATATTTTTTTGTGCTTGAGTAACATTGATTTATTTTCAAATTTTCTTTCGCACTTGTCACATGTGAAATTTTCTTGATCTTTGTGTACCAACTTTTGATGCGTAAACAAACTTGATTTTTTCACAGATTTCTTTTCGCATTGATCGCATTTATAATCGTTGCGGCTTTTGTGTTCTGATATTTGATGTCTACTCAAATGACTTCGGAACTCAAATTTCTTCTCGCACTGGTCGCATGAATAATCTTTTCGTTGATTGTGAATTACGTCTTGGTGTGTTATTAAGTTTGATTCTAGTGTAAAAGCCTCCTGACAAATATCAGAAATATATTTTTTTTCGTCTGAAACAGCAATTTCATGTTCACCTGAATTATCTTGAGAGGCAACTTCCTCTGATTTCTCCTCGCTCTTATCCATTTTGGTGTTTTAAATTAAACGATCGATTTTTCTATTTGTTGCCACAAAGTATGAATAAGTAAAATCTATCTCTGGTTTTGTAGCTTGTTTCATCGGGGAAGACAACATTCAAACTAACATGTTGTTACCATAAACACGATTAGTGTGCCAATAAGTCAAAATCGTTTATGATCATATCGCTTTTAATTAAATTACCGGTTTATCTGTTTGTACATTCTCCTCCCAAATTTGAATTAGTTTAAAATTATCAACTCTCTAAAACTATAAAAATTGTATCAACTTTCTAAAACTATAAGTATACTTCAAAAATCCTCTTTGCAATATCGAGTCAATAGATCCTTATACAATATATATATAATAAATTATAAAAAAATTTAATTTCAAAATTTACCGCCCCTATTTAATACTATTACGAGTTATACTATACTCACATCGTCCAAAATCCGATCGGTACTGCGCGGCCTCTTCAACTGGTGCACCTCGTGCTTTCCATTGCCGTAAAAACCATCGCCAGCACACCTCTGCTGCTGCTGCTGCTGCTGCCTCTGAGTCGATCTACCCAAGGTATTGTACTTTCTCGGTTGATCCAAATGTCCATTCCTCCCCACCTGCTGCTGTTGCTGTTGCTTATTAGCCCTGGCCTTGGTATAGCTCGCCCGGTCCAGAGTATTCGTCCTCAGCGCTTCGGGCATATTCATCATCTGCTGCTTGTGCACGTACTGCTGCTGCTGACCGCGATTGTGATGATTAGCGGCTATGGCGTCGTCGAAGAATCCGGCCTTGGCGTCGAAGCTCACCGGACCCGCGATCTTGCGTATGTCGAGGCTGCCCACGTAGCCGGGCAGCTGCTCGTCGCCGTCCGGGAACATCGCTGCCAGCAGGGAGGTGATGGAGCGCGACTGTCCTCCCGCTCCTCCGTCGGGGCCGTGACTCAGTTTACGGCCGTTGCAGTTGCCGCCGCTACTCGTGCCGTTGCTGCCGCTGCTGCTGCTGCTCTGGACGAGATGCTGGCTCGACTTGGCGCGGGGCAGCGTCGAGCCGCCGCCACCGCCGAAGCAACCGGTCGATCGTTTGCCGTGGCCGTTCTGAGCGAAGACGTTCTGGCAGCTCGACCTGTTGCTGTGATTCTGCTGCTGCTGCTGCTGCTGTTTGGATCTGTTGCTAGTCGGCATCGTGGCTACCCTCGACGCGGGTGACCTCGGCTGCTGCTGCTGCTTTCCACTGTTACTATGATTGGTCATACCCAGCATGTGAGTCGAGGCGCTCCTGGGCAGTCGTCGCTGCTGCTGCCTCGGCGAGTCGTAGCTACCACCGTCCTGCATCTGCATCATCATACCGCTGCTGCTGGGCGGCTGATGCGACGTCACCAGGTCCGGTCCCAGCTGGTCCAGCGACTTGCTGTGTCGCGCCGCCGCCGGCAGATTGTTCACGTAGTGATGATGACCACCGCTGGAGGTCAGCATCAATCGGTCCGGATAGCCCAGGCCGCCGCCGCCGCTGCCGTTGCCCTCGGAACGGGGCGACCAGATGCTCGACGCGCTGTTGCGATGCTGTCTGCCCATCGATAATTGGCTCGGATCGGCGTAACGATCCTCGAAGATGAGCGGCAGAGTCGCGAGCTCGCCGTCGAGCTCGGCGCAGTGCACCGGCAGATTGGGCATCGTGGCCAGGTAGCGGGAGCGTCGCGCCGCCTCGCTCACCGCCTGATACGACTGATTGATGGCGTCGTAGCAGCCGGCCGCCGAGCTCCTCGGGTTCTCGCACAGGAAGAAGCCCTCGGCGAAGCGGCGCACGCGCAGCTGATGATGCACGCGGCCGAGGTGCTGGTGCACGGCGTCCCGGCCCGAGAACGCCTCGAGGAAGTGCTCCCACAGGACGATGTTCTGGGCGCAGAGCTGGGCGACGTCGGCCTCCTCGGGGTCGATCATGCGCGTGATCTCCTTGTGGGTGTTCTGGGCGAGCTCGAGGGCGCGCTGCTGCCACGAGGGCAGCAGACGGGCCATGTCGGCGAGGTCGGAGAGGAGGGACTCGCGCGCGGCCAGGAGGAGACGGGTGACCTCCTGCTGGGCGAGCTTGGCCGTTTGCAGGCGGGAGGAGGCGGAGCCGACGCAGCGGGTCGTCGTGGAGGAGTCCTGAATTTAAGAAACGAGCATTATAAGTATTTGAATTGGTTGTAATGGTGAGGGTGATGCGTGAACTTACGATGTTTTTGAATATATTTTCGTCGTTGAGCGATTTGCCCTGGGCTCGGCCGCGGCCGCTTCGTGGAGCGCTGTAATAATAACACGTCAAAGTGATACATTAGTCGAGAGAATATGGTTTTTTTTGCTTAATTTTATTGGAAAATTTATTTGGTACGTACCAGCTTTGCACATAATGAAGAATACTCTTTCTGCGTGATGAAAAAGAAATAAAGAGAATAAGTTTTTGACGAAATGCGTTGACTGGTAAATATTTATTTCAAATTGCAAAATCTTTCACACTCATGGATAATAATTACTTCATTAGTACCAAAGATATTCGTAAGGGTTATACAAATTAAGTGGCATTTCCATAACGAGATCATTTTGCGTCCTAAATTTATTTATACTATCTTTGAGTTTTCCATTTTCAAAAGTTCCCAAGTGGTTCGGAAACAAAGTTAAGGACATTCAAAGGTACTCGCGCGAGCACACCCAGAATTACATCCGAGCGTGAGTGATCTAGTCATTCTCTTGGATTTTTTAAGACTTATTACTCATGAATATTATAGTTCCATTCAAGATCTTCACTTTGTTTGCAACTGGAGAGAAGTAGCTCTAAACGCTTTGTGATATAAATTATGATAATAATAATAATAATGAGATTTGATAAAATACGAGGTACGTTCTACGTAATTTTGGAATTACATGAAATTTTAATGAGCTAAACTTCGTACGGTTGGGTATAAAATAGCGAATTCTATACCGCTGTGCTCTCCGAGTTTCAAAATTTACTTTGAAAATCTAAAACTCGCGAAATTATACTTTTGTTCGTTCGCAAGCGCAAGCTCTTACTTGATGCTCGGCTGATGCAGCGCCACCAGACAGCAATGAATCGTCATCGACACCGCCGCCAGATGAAAGTAATCGAACAGCACCGGCAGATGATAGTGGAGTCCCTTGGTCGGGACGAAGTTCAGCTCGAGGGCTCGCGACGACACGCAGGCCATGCTCGCGGGCTGCTGGTGCTGCTGGTGGTGGTGCTGCTGATGCTGATGCGACGACGACGAGGACGACGAACCGCCGGTCGGCCCGCCACCCGCCGGCTCGCCGAACCACAGCTCCACCGAGAGATGGAATCGCGCCCGGGCCAGGGCCTCCTCGATCTTGTGGCCGTGCACGAGCACGTGGGCCCGATAGAGCACCGAGGTGCCGAGGGTCACCTCCTCGTTGCGGTAGAGTATCTGGAAGCGCTTCGAGGTGCCCGGGGCGTCGTGGTGGCTCGAGCCTATACATAAAAACGGTGAAAAGAAGCGAGCTTTTGTGCGAGTGAAGAAAAAAAAAGGTAAATACTCACTGCTACGGAGCTGATTGACCTCGACTTTGATGGGCAGCTTGGGCGAGACCCCGAGCGACGTTCTGATCTGATAGTACCTGCGTCGTGCAATATTTAATATTTAATAATAAATATACAAACATGAAATTCCGCTATAATATATAGCTCGCGAGCGATCGCGCTCGAGTTCACGCGCGTCAAAAGGCGTTATGTATATAGCTCCACTTTTTACTTATAATTGACGCGTTCGTTTAACGCCTCGCTGATTTTCACCTCGATATTATGCTCGAGGTGTACTACTACTACTACTACTACTACTACTACTTCTACTACGGGTGAAATTTCAAACTTTACTTATTTTTTTATTTTTTATTCCGTACTCGAAGTTTATTTTATGTATAGAACAGAAACTTCTAGCGGGAGTTTTCAAACTTGAGCTCGCTCGCTCGCTCGCGTACCTTGAATCTTAAAATATATAATATAATACGTGTGTGTGTGTGTGGGTGTGTTTGCACGACCGCACCGCGGCGCGAATCGAGAGCGCAAAGGGGCTCGAGGCGATAGCAGAAGCGGAGGTAGTTTTTTTTTTCCTTCTAAACTTACCCACGCTGAAAGAGATCGACATTGTAAAATTTACAGAGCTCGAGAGAGAACTCGAGCGTGGCTTGTAAGTCAGTCATCACGGCGACGACCCGCGTAGCGGCTGCTGCTCATGCCTCTGTTGCTCCTCTACGTCTCCCATAAGAGAGCGATCATTGCGACGATCGTGGACGACGACGACGACGACGGGAAGAACCTCGCCGCGTAGAAGCGCGTCGTCTCGGCGCGCATGACGACGCTGACGACGATTATTGCAACCTGGATAACGACGCAGTCGTTGCTGCTGCAATAGTAGTAGTAATGATAATGGGCGATCGTTGTCAGGCATTATATATATTTCGTTGTCGATCGCCTATCGCAGCTACGGATATTATCGTAATCCGTGATCTGAAAAGAAAGAAGAAAGAGTAATGATAAGCAACGTTTGGATAAACAATAGCAATGATAATAATTTGAGACTTTGGAATTTTGGAAAATTGATAAGTTACCTAGAAATTCGTATTTTAATGAGGAAATGCAAAAGGAAGGGAGAGGAACACGACTATTTTTTTCTTTTTACTTTGGCTCGAGTGTAAGTAGAGCATGACTGGACCATTACATTGATACCTGTCTACTCTCTCTCTCTCTCTCTTCGGCCTGGAAGAGTTTTCAGCACAGCTGCTACTGCTACTAACGGAGAGAGAGAGAGAGAGAGAGAGAGAGAGAGAAAAAAAATAGAAGAAAAATGATAGAAACGAGGGAAAAACGTCGCGACGACGATGATTATGGAGATAGAGAGAGAGAGAGAGAGAAAGAGAGAGAAATAAAAGAAAAGAAGAAATGAGAGCAATTTAAAAGCTACAAAAAGCTAACAATGAGAAAGTATGAGCACGTGTGTGCACGTGAGTAAGTATATGAAAAAAAAAGAGAGAAGAAGAAAACACCCACATGTACGTATATCGTACACGTACATGTATACACACACACACACTTGGGCAAAAAGAAGCGGAAGGAGAAAAATTGCCGAGCTTTTGAAGAGAGAGAGGGAGGGCGCGAGAGAAAAACAATAAATGACGACGACGAGAGCCAGTTTTTCAGCTGCCGCACGTGTGTATAGTGGTACATGATGGAGCACAATGACTCTTTCGCTGCGCCGTTGGCATATAGGTATACATAGAGGAACGCGAAAAATTGCTTTTAACGATCTCTATAGTCTTCTTCTTCTTACTTGTGTGTGTGTGTATAACTGCCGTATATCCCAAAAGCGATAATACTCATCCGCTATACCACCCTACGTGTGTCTGTGTCTGTGTGCGCTGTTGTTTTTTTTTGCGCCGCGAGAGAGACACAGAGACGTTAATTTTTGACGAGAGGCCCTCCTCTTCACGTTCTCGAGCAGATAGAAAAAAAGACAATAGGGATCGTGAGTGAAGTAGCTCCGAGCCGATACAAATCCGCCCGTGTGTGTGTGTGTGCATGTGTGTGCGATAGTAAATCTGTTTGCTAGGAATGTCGAGCGCGCGCCACCCGACGCTTTTGTTCTAAGCGCGGAGCAGCATATACGACCCCCGCGGCAAGCAGAAGAGCATCGAGCCCGTCGATGTTTTTTTTTCCGTTTCGTTTATTTTTTTTTGTCTTTATTTTTGTTTTTTTTTTATCGCGAAAAAATAAGTAGAAAATTAGCTGTTATTATACTCGCTCGTGCGGAAGATCTCTCTCGTGGCAGTAAAGTAAGAGTGCGAGGGGGTAATTTTCGTCTATTCAGCGAATGAATTGAGCCGCTCGTATATAGTATATAATACAGAGACACATAAAGAGAGAGAGAGATACGGCCGAGGCGACGAAGTAGTATATATCTCAAGAGAGAGTGAGAGATGACAGCGGATGATGTCAAGGGGCATCTTCACCCCGATTAGACTCGAGGGTATATATAGCCGTTATAAAAAAAAAAAAAAGAAGAAGATAGAGGAAGAAAGAGGGGGAGGTAGAAAAAAAGACGAACGCGCGCGCAAACGAGCTGCCAAGTGAACGTCTTGGGTACGATGATGAAGAAGAAAAAAAAAGCAGCAGCCCAAGCGCATGTGTTCCGGAGCGAGCGCGAGTGATGTACATTACTCTCTCTCTCGCACACACGCGCAAGCTTTGAATGAGGAAATGGGCTGAAACGACGTGAGCTTGCGCCGCGCGCGCGAAAGCTCGCTTCGTAGGAGGTTGTTGACCTTCCGCGTTTTTTGCGCGCGCGAGTAACTTTTTTAAATTTCTTTTTGCGCTTCTTCTTCTACTTCTTCTTTTTGCTTCTTCGGCAAACTCCACCGCCGTGTAAACATGTAATTTTTTATACTTTTCCAGCGGCGGCGGCAGCGATGGCCAAGTCGAGCGTGACGCGCGTCAATTTTTTTTTTTTTTATTTCATTTTTTACGAACGAGCGCGCACCGTTCTCGTTGTTTATACAGCCGATAATTATCGGCGCGCGCGGGCTGATATGCAAATTTTTTTTATTTCGCGCGTGGTACGAATATAAAAAAAAAGGAATAATAACAATCGTGCGGCTCGACGCGAGCGTTAATCGATAATTGGCCCATTGTAAACGCGTTAAAATGTATACATTTATCATTATATCGCGTTTTTTTTTATGCTTCGACACGCGCCTCGAGTGATAAAAAAAAAAACAACAAAATCACGACATGAGAGGAAATCAATTTCGTGCTGCGCGCTTTTTATGAAACAATTTTCATGTATAGATGCCACCTGTGCTGATGCTGCTGCTGCTACTGACGGCTGCTCGAGAATCACTCGAAGTACGATACGTATGTACAAAATATTCAATTCCATACGTACAAATTTGTATGTATATACACGAGTCCGAGCTCACTACGCGTTCGCGATCGATTTGCACCGCCTCGGCAGTCGCACACACACACACACACACAAACACAAACACAGTACAGATACTATCTCTCTCTCGCTGTTTCTGTTTCACCCCTTTTCTCGCGTCGCGTATGTGTATGTATACATGTGTGCGGGGGCGGCGAATGCCCATAACGCCATACATACCGTATGAGATAATATAGAGACGTTGTATGCTCGGGAAGGGAGCTTCCGTGTGCACGGGGGACAAGAGAAAAGAGAGGATGTAGCAAAAAAAAAAAAAAAAAACAAGAGAAAGAAAAACGAGTAAAATGAATAAAAGCTCGCCGATATAGCACACAGCACGATACCTAAAGTAGCTCCGCGGCACGTACGGTACACATAAGCGTTATGATTTTAGGTATATGTACACAGCTACGGGGGCTAAACGCGCGCGTTCGAACGACAGCACAAAAGGGTTGGGTTTGTCCTTTTCTTTGTATCCTGTACGTGTACATAGTAAGTATATAGCTGCGCCGTTGCCTAGCCGAAGCCGAATGAGGGATAGGGCGCGGACAAACACGAATTTATGGTGCTGTGCGTCGGCAGCGGCGGTGGTATAGTAGCGTAACGAAAATCAACGAGCAAAAAGGCTTACATACAAGACAACATACGTATACCTACGTATGTATATATTAATGTTGCAGCAGTAGCAGAGGCAGCAGCTACTTCCTGATATAAATTCGTTTTTTATGCTCGCATATATACTATATAGCAGTTGGTGTAAAAGTTCAGACGTCTAGACGCCGCTGTAATATAACGCTTTGGACGTTGCTCAGGTTTTTTCGCCTCCTACTTCTCGTCCTTACTTCGATCTTTTTTTTTTTTTTTTAGTAGTAGCGGTGTTGCAGACACCGGGTGCAAGCTTCGAGCCATGGCCCGGCCATATATAGAGTTTGGGCTATAAAGTGAGATTATCCAGTGGTGATTGGTTCTTTTCACGGCTGCGAGCGAGCGAGCCTCTCGAGGTACCTCGAGAGGGCGAGCGAGGCGAAGAGAAGAATAAAAAGAAAATGAAANAAAAAAAAAAAAAAAAACGACGTCGACGTAAGAAGGAGAAGTGGAAGAAGGTAATCGCTGCAGACGGCGAAGAGTGACATTTTCGAGCGATATATAACGACGTGTAGGCTTGGTCGATCGAACTTTTTACGTAAGCTTCGAACCGAACGAAAGACGACGAGCTTTTTTTTTTTGCTCTGGCTCCGATCTGCTCGTGAGCGAGAAGTATATCGATCGCATATTGCTGATCGATATATGCCGTATTCGCATAAAATAATTCTTGGTTCAAGCGTAACAGCGGTAGCAGCATCAGCAGCAGTAGTGTGCAATGCCAATTTTCGGTATAGCCACGTTACGATACACATACACATGTATTTGTGCTTTTTTTTTTGTACACATATGAATGAGCGCAAAACGATATTCGATACGAGAGAGAATGAGAGGGAAAAAAGCGGCCCGAACAAGCGAGAGATCTCGTGTGTAGTTGTTGGAGTACGATGACCCCTCCAGCGAGAGTTAGCCCCGAGTCATATTTCGAATTCCCTCGCTTTTGTTGTTGTTGTTCGTTCGCAACGTATACACACAATAACAACACAATAGAATAAACATAAACTTGGAATATTTATTCCACCAGCTTATACGAATTTCGCGCAAACACGACGGATACGATATAAATATTTAATAATCCACGCGCTTGGGCTTATGAGGGGGAAAAAAATATACGATCAAATTGAAAAACGAAGAAAAAAAAGCATAACGGAGTCGTGAGCACACATATATTACTGAATATATAAATATCGCAAGCTCGAAGCGCGAGCGAAGCCAACGGTGCGACTCGGGCGGAGGCTCTACTTTTCGCATACTGCACCGAGTATTATTATATATACAAGGCGTGTGCACGATGACGAATATAGAAGACAGAGGGAGAGAGAGCTTAATACCTGATTTAAAGAGGTGTGCCACTGCTGCAGCGCGTCCACTGACCTATTACGGCACGTGTGACGTGCGCAAAGTCGCACACACATACATAGACACGAATCGAAAGAGAGAGATTTTCATCTCTCTACATGAAAGCTCTCGGTCGAAATAATAATGTACGTGTCGCGTGTCTATATATAATGTTACTTCACATCGGACGGGAAAATCGACGGATGAATTTTTTAAAAGGCTCAGGCGTGTAATTTTGCAGAAGCGCGCGAGCACATAATCAATCGAGCTTGATGTACACATCGCGAACGCAACCTGCCGCAAAGTGCATACATAAAGCCGCGCCCCTCTTTAATTTTTTTTTTTCATTTTTTATCATCGTCGTATTATACTTTTCCTCCTGCATATAGCTGTGGCAGTCGTTGCAGTCCTCGTCTTCTTCCTCGACGTTTTTTTTTTACCTTCCGGGGAAACGATCGATAAATAGACGAGTATACGTCGATAAATGTATATCGGTCGCAGCCATGCCCGTGACAATATGATAAAGATACAGGCCCGACGAGACAACTCCTGCTCAACGTAATAACATTTACCGAGTCGATGCTTCTTTTCTTTTTTTTTTTTTAATTTCTTTTTAAGCGTCGACCGTCGTAGACGTCGCGTCTTAACGCGTGCTGCACTCGACGTCAAGAGAGAACTATGTAATAACGCCCGTCCCCGAAAAAAGGTAAAAACAACAACAACAGCGGCGAAAAGTTTTTTGAACGTCGTTGACCGAACGCGAGACGATGATAACCGGGGAGTACGCAGCAGCAGCAGCAGCTGCTGCATCGGACACCCGCGCGCGAGGCTGTAGATATAGTGGGCGGGTGGAGGAGAGAGAGAGGTCGAATTTTTTTTTTCTGACTCTCAGCTGGTAAGCTTTCTTTCTTTTTTCGACCTGTGTACACTTTAATCTTGAGTACGGAGGATATTAAAGACCCTCTCCCTCCACTTCCTCGAGAGTAGCATCCAGGGCTTAATCCTCCTTCTGCTCGTTCGTTTTTTGTTGCTTGTTGTTGTTTTTTTCATTTTGGTAATCTCGAAACTGCGGAAGTAACGAGCGCGAATGCGCTTTTTTTTAAAGAAAAATATAAGCTCAAAAAAGAAGAAAAAGGAAGAAGAAATAGAAAATAAAAATTAATTATGAAAAGCTTTTCGACCGAGACGATGCACATACATAAACGAATCGAGGAATTTTACGATCCAACGCGGGCTCTCTCACTCTTCTTTACCTATTTCCCAAATGGCGAAGAATCGTAAAAGACTCTCGAATTGCTCTGGCCCCCACAAGTGTATACACGAGTAAGTACTTTAAATTTATTTATTTATTTATTTATTTATCTTCGCCGGTGGTACTTTTCGAGATGCACACTAGAGACTACTACATATATATAGTCAAGAGGTTACACCGGGTCGTAACTATATTAATAAGAAAATTTCGGTAAATCACGATTCGACCATATAATGTATAAAGACGATTTATTTCATCGCGCGCACCAGCGAGAGAGAGAGAGAGAGAAATATACATCATTTACGCGGGGCAACGGAAGGAAAAGGGAAAAATGAAAATAATAATAATTCGTGGAAGTAAAATTTATGTCTACCTCCGTGTGTGTATGTGTGTGTGTATGTATTAAAGCTCTCGCGCGCCTGTCTTTATGCTGCCGCCGCCGCCGCCGCTCGCGAATATTGGAAAGCAATGAAAAATACCCGTGTTATACCCGCATACAAGCTAGGATATGATATTGTGCATCGTGCAAGCTCGCAAGCTCTGCGTGCTATATAATACACAGCGACTATCTATCTCCTTTTCTCTCGTTGATAATTTTTCCCTTCTTCTTCTTCTTCTTCTTCTATTTTTTTTATCTATCCTATTCTCTCTCTCTATGTGTTGTACGCTTTCGAGCTCCCGAGTATATAGCAGTGTAATATACCTCTAGGATGCGTGTATCTCTCTCCGTTATAAATGATACTGATATTTTATTCTTATATACCCGCAGCTGAAAATGGCAATTGCCACTGAATACACATACACACGCAAACATACAACAACAACAACAACAAAAAACAGAAAATAGAAAAGAAAAAAACTCGCTCGCGAGAGCTATTTGTATATTTGTGTGCGTGTGCTGCATCACTGCCTCCCATCAGGTATACATACATACGTACTCTTGACTTTTTTGTACATAAAAATTGCGCAGGTACACGAATGAATAAAAAAAAATATAGATAGAGAGAAAAAAAAGGGTAAAATTGCTCTCGCTGCCGCGTTTTTAATATCAAGTGCTCCGCGAGCTTGCGGCGGCCTTCGATTATAATATACACACACCGCAAGCTTGCTGTATGTGCATATATGTGTGTGTAAGCCATCGTCATTGCTGCTACTGCAAGCTACGTATGCACTATTCGCGACGACGAGAGGCAGAGAGAGAGAGAGAGAGAGAGAGAGAGAGAGAGCGGCGCAATCGACACACAATCTCTTCAACATATCTCGCTCTCTCTCACGCCAGTATATGTATGTCAATGTGTAGTGGTCGATCATCAATGCCAATGTCTATCACTACTCGAGGGTACGTATCGGCATACATACATGTATATAAAAGTATATAATCAATTAATCTCGTTTCGCTTCGTATACTACAGCTGCAGCTGCAGCGCATCAACTACGAGAGAGAGAAAGCTCGAGCCACACGTATACATATAAGTATGAAAACAGCTCGAGGAACTCTTGCGAAAATTTGCTTCGCGGCTCTCGCACACATATACACGTATAATAATACCTTTATACCAGCGCGACGCGAGACGATCTCTCTCTCTTATACTGGCTCTGCATGCACACATTAGTGTGAAATATCTATGTGTGTGTGCGTGTACCTCTCGCTATGCATGTATGCGTGGTGACCTACTATCCGCAAGCTCACTCTCTCTCGCGCGCGCCTCTCTCTCTCTCTCTCCGTCGCACACATACAGTGTTGCAGCAGCAGCAGCAGCAGCAGTCACGGGCTATGCCGTACTATATACATACGTACGAAAAAGAGAGAGAGAGCTTCAAGAGCCCGACGACGACGGTCAGGAGAGCTTTTGCTGCAGGCTCTGTGTGCAGGTTCACCAGCAGTACAGCGATATATAGCGAGTATAGAGCGTGTATAAACAAAGACAATGCACAATCTTGACCTTTTCGTCAGCAGTATACAGTAGCAGTACTGTAGAGAGAGATTGCTGTATATATAGCGGCGAGCCGTTCGCCGCCAACGTCGACGACGACGACGACGAAGGGTAAAAACGCGAGAGGGAGGTGAATAAAAAAAAAAAGGAAACATAACGCGTATACACAGGAGCTTGCACGCACATATACACGTATACTCGTCGTTGTAAGGAAGTGCGCTGCTGGATGCACACACGAAGGAGAGAAGGATTTTTTTTTCCGTGCGACATATCACGATGATCGTCATCGTCGTTGTCGTACAGTCGTTGCGAGAGCTTTGGATAGCTTTCCTTCCTTTTATTCTTTTTTGCACCTATGACGTCTTTCGAGAATCGTATATAACGGAGAGGATTGCGGACTGCATCGAGAGAGATACGAGGGAAAGAGAAAAAAGAAGAAAACGAGGAAGGAATATGTATGCACGACTTACTCTCCATATCCTTTGGCGTGGCGTTCATTTTTTATTTACTCGATTTTCGGTTGTTACTCCGTTGTCGCTGCTTTGCTCCTCCGAAAATCTCACTTTTGTACAAATATTTCTTTTCTCTAATACTCGGTCAACGAACGAGCTCTTCCCTTTCCACGAATATCAATCACTATACTCGTGATAGCACCTCCGAACTAAGCCTTCACGCGGACACAAAATCACTCGAGCACAACGACACTACATCTGCATTACGTGCAGATACGATGATCGTGTGCAGCACACACCGACAACGAACGAACGAACGACGACGAATCTTGTCGCACGTGCGGACCGACAATTAATATCATTTTTTTTCTCTCTACTTCCTTTCTCAAATTATATTATCTTTAATCAATTGTAATATTTTCGAAAACAAACTTAACGATCGCACAGGGGTGTGTGCTTTTTACGCATCAGCACGTATAGAAACAATCGCTCGCTGCACTATAGCCACTATATCATCCTTACAGATACACTATACAGCAATAATCGATGCGAGTCATTAAGGTTGAGGGTACGATTTACTATACACAAATTAGAAATGTACGCGTGTACGTCCACGCGTTCAAAGACTCGGTCGCTTCTCTCTCTCTCTCTTTTTTCTTTTCGCGCGCCAGGCGCTTATATTATACACGATAATATACCGGAGACATAAGCGCGCGTGCTTCGCGCGAGGCAGCAGCAATGCCACTGGCTTTACTATACCATCCCTATATACTATAAACTTTCTACTACTTCTGCTGGCTGGCTGGCTGGCTGCTGGCTGCTACTGCGTGCGCGCACATTTACACACACACACACACACACGAGCAAGATGCAGAGATGTATGCGCGGCGGTGGCGGTGCAGCGGCCGGGTCGCATTCTAGCTCACTCGCTCTCTCGCGTATAATACAACGCGCATACACTTGCAATGATAAAAGCTCCCCCCAGCAGCAGCAGCAGCAGTAGTCGCATGCAGTAGTACACTACTACATGGACACACGGAACTTGGAGGGTGTGCAGCAGCACACGCGCCCGCGCCTATATACCTTGCTCTCTTGCTCGCTCTTATACCCATCTCCTGCGCAAGCCCGCGAGGCAGTCACACGACTGTGTGTAGTAGTATGTATGTACCACGCCCCTGGTATGCGCGGCGGCCCCCGAGTCTTCTATATATGTATATAATGTCCTTTTCTCTCTCTCTCTCGCTACCCCTCTCGTACTGTCGCGCGCTCAGGATATGGCATGGTGCATGCGTGTGCGCGTGACAATATTATCGAGACTGGAATTCTGATTGACGATTTTCGCAGACCCAATGATATCGTCGCGCGCGCGTGTGGCACACAGGATTTCTTTTCGTTCGAACGTGTTTCCGATTTGTCGCGAATAATTTCAGGCTTCCCCCTCGAGCTACTCCCCCCCTCGTAGTTATTTATTCGATGATTTGTCGATATACGGTTAAGCTGCGAACGGAAGATCATCGTTCGACGACGACGATGAGAGGGTGCGTATCTCGCATCGTTAATATACCTCGATGATGTACGGGGGGAAGAAATAGCGAGAAAGTAGGTGTGCGTGCGAGTGTGTGTAGTTGCATACTACACGTGTGCGCACAGGGGGGAGAATGAAAAATATACACCTGACCCTCGTCTCGTCGTCGTCGTCGACGCAACCCTTTACCCTTGAATTTACGACCGTGTACTCTTTCTCTCACTCTCTCATCTCATCTCAACCCCCTTTTCTCTCTCTCGCACTTTCTTCCCTGTTCCCGTATTTCTTTTTTTTTTTTTTATGTCGAATGCATGTGCGTGTACATATATAAGAGTGCGAGGGCAGCAGCTCGCACCCGCGCCTGTATTCAATCTTTTTTCCCTTTTCTTCTGTTTTTTTTTGTTTCGTTTTGTATTTTTTATATACGCCGCGCTTCCTTCTTCTCGTCTTAGAGCTAGCTTAACCGCTACAACCAGCCCAGCCCCTTTAAAAAAAAAGAAAAGAAGCTAAAAGACACGACGGCACAATTGCGTGTGTGCAGCTGCAGGTATTACATTATTACGTATACGTATAGCATACATCCTGTCCGACGTGTCCGACTGCAGACTGACGTCGACCACTTAAACTGTTCCACGCACGCACAACGCCGTATTATATATAAATAAATATATATATATATATATATATAGGGAACGGAGGGCTGCAACAGCAGCAGCGGCAGCAACTACGCGGAATTTTAATTCGGTCAGCGCGACGCGAATATTCAACGATGCTCCTTAATGGACTTTAGGGAGTAGAAAAGAAGTGTACGAGAGAAAAGAAAATTTCTGCTGCTCTCTCGTTGCGCGCCGCGGCTAAATAATTCATTATATTTATACTCCGTAGCGAGCGAGATTCCAGTCTCTCTCTCGATTCTTGGAGCGTGGATTTACATGTTTTATAGTACGGAAGTAGAGAATGTAGGAATGGAAGGAAAGAACTTATACAGTCGAGACTCGCAGTGTTCTTACAAGATATAATTTTTATTTAATTATCAATGTAATCATATAGCACGATACGATATTCAACATATTTTTTTTTTTTTTTGTTAAATTTATAATATTTTCATTCATTTGTATAAGTGTTTTGTATTTTTTCCAACAACGAGGCTAAATTTCCGTTTCGACAAAAAAAAATATATCATCTGTTTACTGGTATTACGCGTCTCATGATTCGTCATTACACGCGTGTCTGTGCGTGTATTCGCGAATGCGCGTGGGAGTGAACATGATGCAACCAAATAAATCGCCTTTTCTTCGTCTTTTTCTCGTTTCGATGGAATTGTTTTATTTACGTACATATAATTGAATCAAATTGCATATTGACGCTGCCATTGCCGTGGGCGTGTATTTGTTAGTGTGTGTTCGATTGCGTGGAATCGCGCACGCGATAGCGATTATCGCTAGCTCTGTGTGCTGCACCTTTTACATAATGCACCTGGAATTACACACAACAGCTCCGTTGTTGGTTTTTTTTTTTTCATTATATACTCCTGTTTCGACATCGATTTTAGTCGTCGATGGAAAAATAAAAAGCCTGAAGCGTTGCATTTGTTTTTGAAACTCTTGTGCCTCTTATCACAAAATGTTCGGTTATAAGAAAATACATCTTTATATATTTATTTGATCATCAAAAAATTGATATTCGAGACTTTATTACGATTATTTATTGTAGTGTTGGTACAATGAACACAACAATATTTTATTTTCATCATTCGCAATTACGGTTGGCTTTCTGTTAAAACATCTCGAGACACTTCATTTTATTATCATATATTTTTACTAACTCCTTTCTCTCAAGCTCACTTTGTTTCATCATCTCTCTACATTTCTTCGCATTCTCTCAACGCAGGCATATCAATTATTATATGGAACATATTCCGCAGTGATTATTCATTAAGTGACAATATAAGCGCGATTTCGAAGAATAAAAATCTCGATACTTTTTTTTTTAATTTGACTACTATCTTCAATTTATTTTTAGCGGCGTAAAATTTTTCTAATTGTAATCCAGATCGCGACGCCACACGACTCTTCGTGAATTTTACGTTAATTTTCACGGATCGCCTCTCTCGGTAACCAGCCGTTGAAATGAGTCGATTTAATCGCGATCGATTACTCTTTTTCTCCATCGCATTATTATTCTACGACGAGGGTCTGGCTTTTTTTTCTCTCTCTCGTAGCAAGCGAGACTACGCTGGATGAAAAATCAATGAACTACGTAATTTATTAACGCGGACTTTTACAAATTTGTCTTTTATTTTCTTTTGACTGACTCGCAGGCAAATAATAAAATTTCACTAACTTAATGTGAGTGTTTGTGTACATTGGGGGTAGAAACAATATTTTTCTCATCGATTCTCATCGATCGCATCGACAATCGTGATGATGAAATTAAATCGTCTCGTTTACATTAGCATTACTCGATACAATTACAAAGGAGCATGGCACCCTATATTCTAACGACAAAAAAGTTAACTGCGTTTACTAATAAAAATATATGATTTTTTTTCGTCTTTCTGTACAATAACACATTTTGTTAATCACACTTGAAAAGTTTTACATGTAACATTGTTATTAAAAAGTTTTCTAATATACTTGTATCGCACACGATTTTGATCGATTCGTTTCGTATACTTCTCTCAACAACAAAAACCAAAAAAAAAACAAAAAAAAAAGATTAACGATAAACGTATGCCTCGAATCATAAAATTCACCTAATGGATCGGTATTTATTTATTTTTCTTCTTCTAAAAATGGAGTTTCCAGCCCTCCACGATTAATTTAGCAAATTATTAAAAACGACAGATGTTAATTTTTTTTCTGTATCTATCAACTGAATACTGGCTATAGGGGGTGTGTATTGATTACAGTTATGCATAAAAGAGATTCTTTCTTTGCTTTTTGGACTTTTCCCTTTCTCCTTCTTAGACGAGAGGGGCGTCGTTGTTTTTGTCCATTTCCTCGACGGTGATGTAGAGACCCTCCTCCTCGTACGTCGAGTCGTGTTTCGCCAATACCTTGAGCAGCGGGCGCAGTTTCATCCACCATTGGTAATTGGGAATTCTGTGCCTGTAAAAATTTATCAAAAATTAACTAACACGAATCACCCAAACCTTCCGATTAAAAAAAAAAAGTTAAAAGACACCCACTCGAACTCGGTGGACGCGATGAGATCGGTGAATGGCGTGTAGCGATACTGGCGCCTGACGATGCCCAGCATCACGGCGCTGTCGGGCGTGTTGGACACGCAGTTGCCGTCCGCCCCGGTGTCGCGCTTCAGTATGTTGGTGAACCACTCCACGGCCTTGGAGCCCATCTTCGTGCCGAGATTACGATCGAAGGGAGTGGGCGAGCCGCCCTGCTGCATGTGACCGATGATGTTCATTCGGCAGCTGAACAGACCCTTGCCCTCCTCGCTGAACAGCCGCTGCATGAACTCGGTGTTGTAGTTGAGATTGGCGTTCTCGTTGCGCAGAATCAGACCGCGCTGCACGCCCTCGGACATCTTGGCGGCCATGGCGATGATGTCGGCGTTCAGGTCCTTGATGTTGAACTTCTCCTCGAAGATGTAGGCGGCGTCGGCGCCACCGGCCAAGCCGGCGAGGGTCGCCAGGTAGCCGCAGTAGCCGCCCATGGTCTCGATGATGAATACTCTGCGCTTGGTACCCTGAGCCGACTGACGAATGCGATCGCAGATCTCCGTGATCTCGTTGAGGGCCGTGTCGCAGCCGAGCGAGAACTCGGTGCCGGGCACGTTGTTGCTGATCGTCGCGGGGATCATGGCGATGGGGATGCGGAACTCGGGGTGCTTGTCGCGCGCCCCGTAGAAGCTCATGCCCGTCTGGAAGCCCTCGAAGCCGCCGATGATGAGCAGCGCCTGGATGCCGAACTCCTTGAGCTTGGCCGCGATCTGGGGCAGCTGCTCGTCCTTGGGCGGGGCGCGCTTGGTGCCGAGGTAGGCGCCACCCTGGCTGACCCAGCCAGCCACCGAGGGCCAGTCCATCAGCTTCAGCTTGCCTGTGGCCAGGCCGAGCACACCGTCCATGATGCCGTAGACCTTGTCGCCGCGGTAGATGCAGTTGCGGACGAACGAGCGCACGGCGGCGTTCATGCCGCAGGACGGTGAGCCGACGTGCATCACAGCCAAAGTGTAGTGATCCTGTTGGTCGTGGAGAACGATGGAAAGAAATGAAGAAGAGAATTAGTGATATAAGAAGAGAATGTGATTTTGCAAAATTATTTGAAGCAGCAGAACACGTGCTTGAAGTAATATATGTACAAAAATATTTATAATCATTGGTTTTTTATAAGCCTGCGTGCAGGTAGAGCTATATATAATAAGATAAAAAACGATTATTAACATAGGCTTATGGTACAGGTCGTGATTGGCTGGTAAACAATTGTTTTTTTTTTCGTTTATGTTGCCTGACAGAACATGATAAACTAAAAGTTTGGTTTCTAGTAGTAACACATAAACATTAGTATGAATTCGAATGATGACCTGTGTGTAATATTTTTTTAAAGCTTAAGTAATAATAACTCTGCGACAGACATATGATATAGAGAGCACAGATATACATGTGGCTATAGTTATGGATGGAGCGATATGCGTTAAGAACACATTTGTCAATTTTGTTTGCTTGTTCTAACAAAAGAAACAGCCTAAAAAATTAAGAATAAACATCGACATAAAAAACAGAGAGAGAGTAGTCGTTCGATACAAACGCAAAAAAAACTTACTTGTCCCCACATTGTGTATTGCTGTGAGTTTTTTTTTCATGGGGGAGTAGGAAGTGACAGAGATAGACATAAAAAAATAATTCATAAAAATACGACGAATTAGTGTACTCATGATTCAACTATATGTGTTTGTTCGTTTCTTTTTCTCGTTATATTGAATTCTTTTTTTTTCAAACGAACAAATCGAACAAAGAGCGAACGTAAAAAGAACCAAAAAAAAATCAAATATTTGTTCGAGTGTTAAAGAAACGATAATTGATATAGTAACAATGCTCGTAAAGATTTTTATTTTTACCTTGGTCAATACGGGATGACCTCCAGCCTGTAGCAATCATAGCAAATATATACACAATGTAATAATAATATCAATAAATGTGTCACACAACTTATTTCGCTTTTTTACAGGTTCAATGCCTAATCTAAACTAATATAATTCGGTCTGTCAAGAGTTACTTATTTTTGTTTTCTTTTTTGTTTTAAACCTGTAACGAAGACGGTATTTTTCAATTAAAATTTTATCCTCACCTGGCCTAGGGCTGGATCAGCTGGGGCCTTCAAGCGCGTCAACATTTTGTACGTCTCCAAATTCCGTACGAATCCTCTGTAATTCGATATTTAAGATAAGCAAAAGAAACCATCTTATTTTTTTACAGCGACGAAACTCACTTTCCACGGAGCTGTACGGCCAGATCCCAATTTTTGTCGGCCATGGCCTGGGCCACGGCTTTGGTGCGCTTCACGCACTCCATGAGGGGCAGGCGCACGGCCTGATTACCGTCCAGGGTGACGACGCAGGCCTCGGTATTGGGCTTGGCCTCCACCAGAGCCATCACTGCCTCGGCTCCCATACGGCAACCCTGCGATGGAAACGAATCGATCGTCAGTTATCGTTTACTTTCAATTATATTTTTTTTCTTTGCACTCACGAGGACACGATCGAACGCCGAGGGATTGCCGCCTCTCTGTACGTGGCCGAGGACGGTGATTCTCGCGTCCTGCTGGAGTTTTTCCACGACGACTTCCTTGACCTTCTCGGCCGTGATCGGGTCGCCGTTACGGTCGACTGCTCCTTCGGCGACGATGATGATGTTCAGACGCTGTCCAGTGAGACGCTCCTGATCGAAGAAAAATAAGAAAATTAAATTAATTTGCGAGGATGGAGACTCCGTAGCGTCGAGTTTTTCCACTTATAAATGATCAGCACTTACAGGCACTTAGATCGTGTTATTATTAGTAGAAAGAAAAAATCAAGAAAGATATAATTAGTAAGATAAATATAAGAGGGTTTGAGAAGGGTTGGTGTATATAGGGAGAGAATCGGCGGGAGAAAAAAACAAACACAAATACAAAAGCAAAAATGTATACTTTTGCAGTGATAGCTCAAGTTACATCGTAAGCCATTCGTATAATAATGATTCAATTATAACAGAGAGAGATGCGAAAAAATAAAATAATAATTGGACGATGATACAGGGAGAATTGGAAAAACGATGGACAAAATGGATTATGAGCGTGAAATTGTGTTCATTTTGAAGGGTGGGATATATATTTTTTTTTGTTGATAAAAAAGTAAAAGAGAGAGAGAAAAAAAAATTAGAAAAAAAAATCATTGACTTTTTCTTTAACGGTCGAACCTGAATCAATTTTTTGCAGACTTTGTTTGGCCAGTCCTGCTCCGGAGGCCATTCCGGGATGAATACATAGTCGGCCTCGCTACAGATAGCTGCCACCAGAGCCAGGTAGCTGTAACGGTTTTATTTTTCGTGTAAATTACAAAAACAAAAAAATCACCCCAGAGAGCTCTTACAGCGCTAAAATTATGTATCGCCTTCAACCCATCGGATAAAATTAATTGTTCATCGATTTTCTTGAATGAAAATTTTACTGCTAAAACTAAGTTTAGAAATAAAAAAATTATATAGCAGATAAAATTTGATAGTAATAATCTCTACGGTCTGACTTATAAAATATTGTAATAATAATGAAAACGATTATCCTGACTGCGATAGTAAGACAGGATTGACAAAATCATAAGATAATAATGATGAGAGATCGTGTGTAAATAAACATTTTGAACGAATGTAAATGATAACAACATGATTAATTTTGTTTTTCTTTTTACGAGCGGTTATAATTATTCAAGAGGGGCAGTGGGGACAGAGACAGGCACTCCAAAAATGTTGTGGCAGCTTTGAGAAAAAAAAAGTATCTAGTCTATAATTCACAGCAATATATAGGCGTAATTATCATCTCAATGACTTGCTTTTTGATTTCAGAAAAAAGTTTTTTTCACATCGAAAACACCGAGACAAAAAAAGATCAGTGCAGTAAAACTAACTTCTTTTTAGCGATATTTTCAAGTTAATATACATGTAATATAATACACTACGGAAAATACACAACAGCCAGAAAAATAAATCGGGTGACAGGGGTGAGATATCTTACCGTTTATGCTATTGTACTCGGAAATAATTAGCGTTTATAGTACAAGAAAAAGGGGAATTTTTTTGCAAATGCAGGACAATTCAATACAAGTAAGTTATAAAATTACGAAAAAAACGGACGTAGTAGCTTTTACAAGTATGAGAGAAAAAAAAATTCGTGATTGTTGCTTTTTTGTTGTTGTTGTTTTTCGTAGAAAGTAAGATAAGACATGCCTGCTCCAACTTTTTGCAAAGTTTCTCAGGCCAATCGGCGGGAGGTGGACATTCCGGGAAGAACACGTAGTCCGCTTCGGCGGCTAATGCACCGACGATCGCCAGGTACCTATTTTTGTTTTTCATTCCATTTGCATTAATCATGTTTTTCTTTTTCTTTGTTTTGTTTTTTTTTTGCTTTTGCTTCCATCGCGGGCAATTGTGTTATCAATCGTTCAGAAACGTAAGAAGAATTGAAAAATTATAAACAAAAGAAAAAAAAAATTAAAAGAATGAAGTGACAAATAATAACTCGAATCATGATCATCGAATGAAATCGATATCGTCGATTAAACTATTTTTCATTTTGTTCTCCAATGAAACCCGATCTACGAGGCGCGTATCGATTTCACTCGCTCATTAATAACTATATATTCGTTTTCGTATCATTTCCGAGAATCTTCCTCTCTTTTTTTTCCCTCACCCGCAATGACGGCCCATGACCTCCATAATGAAGGTGCGCTGATGCGAGTAGGCCGTGCTGACGATGGCGTCGATGCTCTCGATGATGCGGTGCAGGGCCGTGTCGGTACCGATCGTCATGTCTGTTCCGCAAAAATCGTTATCGATCGAGCCGACCATACCGACGATGTGAAGATGTTGGAACTTCTCGCGCTGATCAGGAGTGATAGCACCTACAATACAAAGACGTTTTATTTATAGATCGAAACCGAGGAGACATTCGTCGATCGACTGATCGATAAACAATATACGCATATCGCACGACTCGAGGCTCCGCTCTAAATTACACGCAGCAATCGAGTGATTTTTCTCTTTGTTCTTGATATTATCTCTGGCTCTTACCGTCTTTGACCAAATCGTTCAAGAGGTCGGACCATTCCTCGCGGAAAAGATTGGCACCGGTGAGCGAGCCGTCGCCACCGATCACGACCAGGTTCGATATACCGCGCATGACGAGATTTTTGGCCGCCTTCTTTCTGCCCTCGCGCTCTCGGAATTCTTTACATCGCGCGGAGCCGATCACTGTGCCACCCTGCAACACACAGAAGAAACAAATAATAAATGTTAATTTATCGTCGTTTAGACAAGCTCACAGTACAATGATTTAATAGTCTCGCAGCGCAACGTTTTTATTACGTCTGCTGCAATTGCTGCTGTTTTGAGATCTTTATCTGAAGAAGTGATTGAGTAGTACGGTAGCAAACTTACACGATGGATGATGCAAGACACGGAGGACCAATTAGCCTCGACAATGTTGTCTCCACCGTCTACCATTCCTTGGTAACCTTCCCTGATGAAGAATACTTTGCATCCTAGATAGATGCCCATGCGTACCACTGCTCTGACAGCTGCATTCATACCTGCACGAATTACATAAGACATTAGACATGGCTCTTTTCAGTCAGAAATGTTTATAATCTCAAAAATGTTTCTACATGAGGCAATTCGTTTGAGCTTTCGACTAGAACTCAGACTTGTTGATTACATCATGCAAAACAAATCTATTGCTCTCATCAACTGTCAGCAATCAAAATTCATCACTGACAGTTGCGAATACAAATGGCAATAATCTCATGAGATATGTAGTTCAAGCGGTCTAACCCTGAGAGTCTCCTCCGCTGGTGAACACAGCCAGTCCCTTGCCCCTGTGGCTGCCGGGCTTGATGAATCTGTGCGCCACCCCTTCTTCGTCCATGATGATGATGGGCCAACGATGCTTGTTATAGCAAAAAACCAAGTTTAAAAACCTCCTCCACGATTAGCAGCGAGCACCTTCAGACAGAGAGCAAATAAAAAGAAATGAGCAAGTTCAAACAGACGTTCGTCATCAATCATCATCATTATTATTTTCTCTGTTATATCTCTGCACTTTTGCACAGCATGTAATCTGTATATAGCAGTGCAGGCAGAGCACACACGGTATAAGCGTACAGCATACAGCAGCAGCAGTATATAGTCAATGTCAAGGTCTATCTCTGATCGCGCGCGCTCTCTCTCTCTCTCTCTCTCGCTCTCCGTCTCTTTCTCTCTCGAACGACGAGAGCCGCGTTTCAAAGTGGGTCGAGGCGAAGCAGAAAAGAATACCAAGATCATCCTCTCTCTCGCACGCGCTCTCCGCACATCTCTCTCAATGAAGATGTTACACACGCATATTTATTTTTTTCGGGGTTTCAAATTATATTTACGAAACGAAGGCGCGCGTGAGGCCACGACGCACACGCGTGTGCACGCGCTGTCGACCTTTAAACAATCGTCGGTGCAGGACGACAACGACGACGACGACGACATGTCAAAATCACTTCGCAAACACATGCACCTTACTTTGAAAAAACGAAGTGTAGCATCAATGTCACAATCGATACACACAACACGTTGACGAAAATCGATCGCCCACCCGCGCGCGATCAAGGCAACAACGACGACGACGCAACACACTTATTATTATAGATCGTAAACGTGCTGGAGAGCTCGTGCCAACGACGACGATAAGACCATGATGGTATCGAATGGAGAACTCACCGGGTCACACACACACGCGCGCGAGCACCGACAGTCGTTGTTATTACTATTATTATTACAAACAGAACTTGGTGTACTAGACGCACGAGAGTGTTGTCAAATTCGTCCGGTTGATCGTCGACGACGACGGGGGGTGGTGGTGGTGGTTGATCGTCCGACGAGGGTTACTCGACGAATAAACCTCTGCTCGCGTGGGATGCTGCTGCTACTGCTAGTCGCGAAGCACACCACAGCACTATCACGCACGTACACACGACGCGGAGCTTCGTAGTAGTACCTATATAATCTATATAGATGTAGTACGTACTGCTGCTACTCTGACTGCTGCTGCTGCTGTCTGGTTGAAGGTGACCTCTGAAAAACGGCGCGCCGGGCCTCTCCTCGCGCCTCGCTCGGCTATATATTAACTCTCCCACTTTGATAATTTTACGCTTTTTATTAATATATAGACTACACACAATATGATGCGCGTGTTATAGTTCTCGGGGGGATATATCTCCGCTCCGCTGCTCTGAAGTTTTTGACGCGCGGCGCCTATAATATACGAACGCGTTAGATAGATATAAACTCTACACACGTGTGTGAAGTGTGTGTGTGTGTGTGTGTGTGTGTGTGTGTATGTGCCAATACCTATTATTGAGTCTCTGTATGTATCCCTCTCGCTCTCCGCGTGTCGTATAATAATATATAAACCGTGTGGCTGTCCCGCAGACCACACACAGACAACAACAGGCCGCGCAGCAGTAGAGTTTTTATCGTTGTCGACTATAATGTCTCTATCTCTTTCTCTCTTTCGCGCTTAGTTGGAGGTATGTAACGAGCATAGCAGACGATAAAATAAGCAACGCACCACGCTTCTGTCTGCCTGGTTGCACTTTGCAGGCTGTGTAGCACCGCGCGAATTTCGTCAGCCGACAGCGACGTTCGCGCGTGCGCGCGAGCGACTCCGATTTTGCGCCCCGAAATCCGAATATTAATGCGACTCGCGCGCGAAATTTCAAAGATCGGAATTTTTTTTATGCGAGAGAGGAATTTTGGTGAACAAAACGAGAAATAAAACTGTAATCGAGATATTATAAAATACTTTAAGGTAGTTGGGTGATGATGAAAGTAATCGTATAGATAGATAGATAAAATAGTATAGATTTAGCATAATTTAGGTTGCACCGCTTCAGGCGAAATCACGACAAAATTCATCCTTAACATTAAATATTCCTTTAATTAGCTCATTAAAAGGCATATTCAATTCAATCATTAGAAAGGTGAGGATTCAAGCCATCCGCTGGTATGTTTTTCATTCATATCTGTGATTTGAGTGACTTCACAGCTGATTAAGTGCAATTTCTGGCCGCACGCCCATTAGAGCCCATGTTAATAACGCGACTTTTACATTGATCTGTCGCGAGAGTTAGTTTGACAACCAGGGCTGAAATTTTGTGGAAATGTCAAGGAAATCACAAAGAACGATCCCTTCAATATTCAAAACGATCTATTCATTTTCGATTCATCACCCAACCACCTTGAGAGAGGAATGGAAAAGAAATTTCATTGCCAATTTGCTTTCGTAATTCTAATAAAATAATAAAATGAGTAATAATGGAAAAAAATATGTTTTATTATAACGGTCCTCTAGATTTTAATGTCTTTCGATGAGCAGAACACGATGTATACACGTGACCAAGTTCTTTATTTATGCAGAAAAGAATCGTGATTCAGGTTATTGTGCGTCGAGCGCACTTATAACCTTCAACTTCGGTAACGTCAAAATGATTGCTTAAGCATGGGAAACGTTTCGGCTCAAAATTTACAATCCCTTCGACATTTCGAAAACATCAAAATTATTGCTTAAGTGAAAAAAAAGTTAAGAAAAAAAGAGTAAAAATATAATAAAGTAGAAAAAAAATCGCATAATCGTACCCGGAAGTGCACCATGATACCGATCCTCGGGGAAACCGTATTGTCGATAATCCACGGGCCCGCGACGACGAGCCACATCTTCGAGTTGAGCCAGTTTCTGCGGCGGCCGATCAACGTCTGGGCCAAGGACAGATTGTTGCTGTTCGGCAGGTGTCACCATCGACACAAGCCCCGATTGCACCTCAAGTACGGATCGCGGCCACCGGCCAGGCGCCGCGGCGGCGAGTGCACCCGGTGTGGCGGCCGGCCGTCGTCGACGTCGTCGGCCGGTCACTTCAGCCTGCTCGAGGGCCACGAGCCCCGCAATCCGGACGCCCGCGGCCATCCAGAAAATTGCGGCTTCGACGTCGTCTCGGACCAGACCGGCTATCCGGCCACGGTGCTCAGGCAGGTGGTGGCCCAGCGTATGCTCGTCAAGCTCTACGAGAGTCGTCTGAGAGGCCGCGACCATCACTTCCAGTGCTCTCGCTGTACGTATATATATGAGGCATTTCACACCAAGTGTCCTAGCGCCTCGCCGCGTGGTGCAATTAAGCGAAATCACTCAATTTCTATCTCGCCTAAATAGTACTAAAGTACACTCAGAAAAAATAATTAACCAATGGTTTCGATAGGAAATTTTCTCAGCTTTCCGATGGTGTGATGGAAAATTTCGGAAAGCTGAGGAAATTTCCTATCGAAACCATTGGTTAATTATTTTTTCCGAGTGTATTTTGGTACTTTTTACGCGAGATAGAAATTGAGTGATTTCGCTTAATTGCGCCGTGCGGCGACGCGCTAGGACACTTGGTGTGAAATGCCTCATGTATCGTAGCCCAAGCATTATATACATTTCATTGCTTGCTACACGCGGCGTTGATTTTTGCGTGTCACGCGAACGCAGGTAGCTTATCCGGAGGAAGGTTTTGGTTATCTAAAGATGCAAAAGAATTGATACAGGACTCCAGAGACAATTACTCTGGACACGCTCATATGCACGTGTACAGAGAGAGCTGTGATAGACAATGTGCATGTTCGGCCACGGGCAGTCTCAAGAAAGACGGCGGGTTAAAATCTATAAAATGCATGGACAAATATTTACAAATAAACAACGACGGCAAAGAAACGACGAAAACGCTGTTCGAGTGCGACCGAGACTTGTTTGATTGTTTAGCAAAAGTAATGAACGGTGAGCCTGCGAAAGCGGCGAAAAAATGTTTTGAAGAAGAACACGATAGAAGCTGTGCGGAGTACCCCGGAATTGACAGACATAGAGCGTCGATCGTAACGTATGTAGGCGAATTAGAAAGACGGGCTTACTCTTTCACTTGGGACAAGGAGAGAAATCGAACTACCGACTTCTATTTCAAGATCAAGAGCGTACGGACGATTCTGAAGTCTCGTTATACGGGCAAAATATATATAGTTTCTCGGGTTCTATATGTCGAAACCATGTGGCCGATACGGGATAAGGTAAATGATATTGAGCGCGACCGCGATGAGCATACAATAATTGAGCCGTCGACGCGAACTAAAATTTTCTTACTCTCTTCTGACAGGCAGAAAAGCCTCTACAGACACCGGAGAGAATGATAAGAGTTTTCAGACCGGCATTGAGAGAACAACAACAAACATCAAACTCATCATCAACACCGAATAAACAAAAAATAGCATCAAACTCATCATTATTATCACCGACGTCAAACCAATTACCAAGTGGAAAACCGCCATTACCCCCGAGAAAAAACCAACCAACACCATGTAAACAAAAAATAGCATCAAACACATTATTATCACCGTATTCAAAGTGGGTAGGCGTGAAATCGACTTCGAGCCAACCAGAATCGGGAGGACCATCAAAAACAGCAGATCAAATGTCACCGACAACACTTCGCTCGGCAAGCAAACCAACATCATCACAAGGATCATCAGCGACGTCAGGTCAACCGACACGGGAACGACGATCGGAGCCAGCACCTGGAAAACAAGCGCAATCTCGTTCGGGTCATACACGACGATCATGGCAAGGCCAAGCGGAATCGGGAGGACAAAAAACAACAGCAGATAAAATGTCACCGACAACACTTTGCTCGGCAAGCAAACCAACATCATCACAAGGATCATCAGCAAGGGCAGGTCAACCGACACGGGGACGACGATCGGAGCCAGCACCTGGAAAACAA
>CACVKI010146239.1:0-24455 GCA_902732785.1 Trichogramma evanescens
AATTTTTATAAAATTATGTTTAAAGAAAATATAATTATTAAAATATATTATTATAAATAATTTTTTTATAAATATTTTTTTGCATAAAAATTTTTTTTTGAAAAATTTTTTTTATTCATAATGTCAATGGATTTCAATGGAATGAATTTATATTGTTGTTAAATAAATAAATTGTTTATAATTTTTATAAAATTATGTTTAAAGAAAATATAATTATTAAAATATATTATTATAAATAATTTTTTTATAAATATTTTTTTGCATAAAAATTTTTATTTGAAATATTTTTTTTTTGAAAAAAATTTTTTAATAATTTATTTTTTTATACTTTGCCGGCTAGGTGCTACCGCACCTCTTGATTCAACAAGAGAATAATAGCGTTCTTTTTCTTATTTTAAAATCCTTCTATTAATTTTTTTCGATATGAATATGCTTTTGAGCATGTCTATAAGTCGTCAGAAATGTGGTGGAGAACAGTATTTCTGGATGAAGAAACATTTTCACTACTTTGAATGAGAGATTTTGTTAACTCAGAAATTCTCGAACTTCCAGAACAAACGAGAACATAAATCAGTACTGGAAGGTTTTTGCTGTTACCCAAGCTGTTTTATTGGATCTCCAAAATACTGGGAGATGTTCTTCTTGTT
The DNA here is from genome assembly GCA_902732785.1 of Trichogramma evanescens. Taxonomy (NCBI): domain Eukaryota; kingdom Metazoa; phylum Arthropoda; class Insecta; order Hymenoptera; family Trichogrammatidae; genus Trichogramma; species Trichogramma evanescens. The sequence goes on from CACVKI010146239.1 coordinate 648, forward strand.
TTCCTTTCAAGGTTCGAGGATTTTTTGCTCTATAAACCAACATCTGTTTACACTTGCATGTGCCAGCAGCGTTTGCACTGCAGAACAGCAATAGGTTCAATTCGGCATCAATTTCTAAAAAAGTCCGGTCTCATCACAATTAAAGATTTTCGTATTTTACTCTTGTTGTTGCGGATTGACTGGATCGTAGATTCGTTGACGTTGAATGTTCTGACGATGAAAGCAACTTTTTCGCAGGTTGCCATCCAGGATTTTGATTTTTTCTACCAAATTCAATATTTTTTCATCTCTTTTCTTCTCGGGCAAGTTTCGCGATGGTAGATCTATATTTTGAAAATGTTTTTAATCATTTTCCGAATTATTACACACGCGATAAATATTAAACTTCAAAAACCGTGAATACGGATAATGAAAGCCGTGAATACTGAAGTTGGGTCAAAAGCGAGTGTTCCACGAACAAAAAAAATCGCAATTCTTTTCTTCGTTGCGGTGCTCGATGTTCAGGCGAAACAAGAAAGTGAAGGGGGGAAAAAATAAAGAAATTATTTTTGTGCATATAATATTCGAACGTACGAGAATATTTCCATTAGTATAATAGATGGAAAATTCGGTCAAACGTTTCTCTGTATGCCACTCGTACGTATGTTTATTTTGCCTCGGCTTTTACAAAGGCTATCGCGCACGCCGCACAGCAGCACATCCAATTCATTTCGCAGAAACCCATACAATTTATTGTGCCATACGTAAATACAATGTATATAATAAATGTATAAAAAGGATCGTATAATATATCTGAATATGATATGACAAAAGTTCTCCATATGCTGCAGGCTATCTCTCGATAAAAGACATTTCAAATTGTGTCGCGTTAGGGCATTAACATTATTATATCATTTCATTTCATTTTTTTTCAAAGGGATACTTATATTACTTACGTTGGATATGGCTAGTAAGCAAATAAAAATTAATCGAGAGAAAATTAAAAATTTTATTAATGTACAACAATAATGATGTATAACAAGTTATTCTGCAAAAAATACTTTTACAGTTATTTAATTAAAAAAAAAATCACGGCCCCAATTTTGGCTTCAAAATATCTAAAATTTTGATAAGACTTCCGCTGCAATAAAAACGTGAAGGGGTCATAAGCTACACTTGATCTCATCTTGTTGAAATACGTCTAACGTTTAATACTAAATCAGCGGTCGACGACAACAAGGGACTCTTATTATCAAATTCCATGACGTTGAGAGCTTCTCGACACGGTAAAAATTCGTAATTTGATATCAATCGAATCAAACCTAGCTTCGTTTGAATCAATCCTAGTCTCATTCCTGAAAAAGAAAATACACAATTGAAATTATTATAAAACTAAGTACGTCAAACTTTAAAGTTGATGATTAGATTTGAGATCTTACCAACACATATTCTTGGCCCATCCCCGAAAGGGAAATATGTGTTAGGTTTAATATTAATTTTATTTTCTCTGGAAAATCGGCTAGGATCGAATCGCTGTGGACGTGGAAAATAATTAGGATCCATGTGAAGAGATCGCATTGGTACAACCACAGGTACACCAGCTGGTATAACGAGTTTTGTCAAGGAACATTGATAATCTTTTTCCGTCATTCTGTCCAAATAAGGCAAAATCGGGTACATTTGCAACGTTTCCGAAATTACCATTTCCAAGTACGGTAGTGAGTTCATTAGCTGCAAAAAAAAGATTTATCGATAAAATTTTACCGGAAAAACTCAAATGTAATTTTGTTCATACCATATCATAAGTGACTTTTCCATCGTTTTTTTCCAATACTCCCGACAATTCTTCTCGTAATTTTCGTTGAACGTCTGGATTTTTCGCCAATTCATACAACGCAAACGACATAGTCGTCGAAGACGTCTCGAATCCACCGATAAAGAAAATTGCAGCTTGAGCGATCAATTGACCATCGTGAATTTCTACAATAAAGCGATGTGGATTTTAAAAATTACATCGATTAATTTATTAAAACTACCAGGCTCATGATTTTACTTCGTTCACTTTTCACCAGTTCATTTTTTTGCTCTTTCTTCAAGTCGATCAAAAAATCCAGCAAATCGGCTCGTTTGACTCCGGAGTCCAGCCTCTCTTTCATCGCTCTGTGAAAAAGATCACTGAGGAATCGCGACGAGGCCTTACCGAGCAAACGAAAACCAAAAACATTTACGATCGACGGTACCAATAGCGCCGACAAGTATTCCACGTAACGTCTGTAAGATTTCGTAAATACGGTCCTTCCGACTTTGCGAATGTATGAATTTTCATCGGACAAAGCGTCGAACCGCATGCCGTACGCAGTTATTCCAATGACATCCGTGGTGAATTTGGCGCATATTTCTTTAACGTCTAATTCAACGGATTTACCTGAATGAAGTATTATAAAATAATTTTCATAATTTCGTGGTACTTCAAAAAGCAAAATAATTCATCGGCTTACCTTCTTCGACAGTCGTTTTCAAATACTGATCTAGATCTTTATCGATTTCTAACATTAGATCGAACATCTTTTTCAATCTTCCAGAGGTGAAAACGGGTGATATTTTTTGTCTAACAAACTTCCAATCCGGATTGCGTAAAACAAAAAGATTGAACCTTCCAATGTAATCTGTTTTATACGAATCAGCTACTCTATCGGTAAAGTTGGCAAAATCCTTGATCAAAACATGTTTGATTAATTCTGGATCTCGTACCATCAAGTAAGGCTTGTCCAATACGTAAAAACCCACGGAAGGTTCATCTTTTGCGTACTCGTAAATATCGTTGAGGACATGGACGAGAGGTTTTTTCGCCAGAAAACATTCCATAAAATTTCCGAAAACTGCCGTCGGTGGAATTTCTTTGAATCCTCGTCTTTTCCAGTAATTGAAATTTCTTACAGCGTAAAAGTAAGCGCATATAGCTAAACTAAACACACATATTAGAATATCTAAACTCCAAAGCTGTGTAAAAAAAGCCATTTTCTTAACAACTTTTTTTAAGATAAATCGAGCGTTTGAAAATTCAGACGATAATTATTATGCAGCACGTGTTGAACTTTCGACAATTCGATCAAAACTGAGGAAAATGACATGATTGAAGTATAATATAAATATCGAACAAGATTCGCAACATCATAACAAAATTCAATAATGAGAAATGAAGATGTAGAGTAAGATATTAACTTCGATGTGGTATATTACTTTATCAGTGTCACGCTGCATTTATGCATAAATAACAATCGATTGCATTTGGTTGACAAAAAGATTATTTTGAAGAGCGAAATTAAAATAATATTAATCGTTTTCATGATGAGTGCATCAAATTGACTATTGAATCAAAAACGATAAAGAACCATTTACATTACTTTGTAAAACAGCTTCCTCATAAAAACACAATTATTCTGCAGTAACGGACTAGATAAATTGCCACCCGTCGCAAACTATAATTCGATGCTCTATTAGAAAATAACAAAAAATTAAATCCAGCTCATGTAATTCTTTCAAGCATTCGATTTGCAGTATTTTTATTATAATATTTATTGAAATTATAATACTTTTTTTTTAATTAGGAACACGAAACAGAAGTTTTTAAAATCGTAATGTTTGTCAGTATAAAACATTTTTGCATACTTATAATCTGCATGGAAAATTTTTTCAATATTTATTATTTTATTTCGCATCATTGAAATGAAAAGACAAACGTGTATAAGAGAAAAGTATGTCAAAAATGTTATTTGTATTTTCATTCGTAATTAATCATTTATAAATAATGACAAGTAACGACTATTACTTCGTCATTCAAAATTTATTGTTCACGATCTATGACAACAAAAATTTCGCTGCAACTCTGAAAAATAATAAACACAATTTTAAGTCTCCTCCGAAGTGTCGTTCGGCCTTTTCGTTACAGACAACAACACTAATCAGTACCTAAGCTACCCATAGATGGCGCATGTCCGAATTTTAAGATACCGCAAGAGAAACAGTAAAGTTCTTGAAACATATAGGACTCATTGCATAAAACACGACCCATTGAACATATTTTTTTTTTATGGCACGTACACACCTAACGAGACCTATATTAACTGCAACGAGATAACAATTGTCGCGCTGATTTTCAATGAGCAATTAAAATATACAGAAGCTGCGAAAATAATACAATTTTTGGTTCAAAAATCGGAAAATCGTACGTGCGAAGCATTTTAAAACGAGATCACTTCGCCGTGCCGGTGCCAGTCGTGTAAACTCACGTGCAGCACGCGCGGCGAGGTTGATATAACGCGAGCTCGTAATATAATGTGCAGCAATCTCAGCGCGCAGTACCGATTCCCACACACACACAGACACATCGCGAATATTACACGCACGAAACGGAATTCCAGGTCCTCGGGCGCCGCCGCCGACATTATTCAAATGCCTTGTTCACGCGATTCATATTTATACATTCTTCTTCATCTCTCTTTACCGCTGTATTATATACTATATGGCCGTATCGTACGCGGAGGACGATTGATCGATTTGACGCCGTTTATTAAATAATGATGATACATAATGCATATGCTATGATGCAGCGGAGGGGAGTAAATTTTTCGGAAATATATCTACGTACGTGTACGTGCGCTGCGCGGCGCGGTGTAATTTTCGAGCGCTCGCGCGCGAGTCGAGGCAAAAGTTCAAAATTGCGCGCAAAGTTACGTGTAGGTAATATTATGCATGATATTATATTGTGCTCTCTCGCGTGCGTGTGTAAGCGACCTCTTGAAGATGAGAAGGAGTCGCGCAGAAAACGACCTCGAGAGAGAGAGAGAGAGAGAGAGAGAGAGAGAGAAGAGACGAGATAAGGGGACTTTCCCACCTTCCGCCTGCGCGAGGTTCAGGTGGTGGTGCTACTCATGGGAGGCCCGCCGCCGTCGGAAAATCATTCGCATAAATCTCATCAGATAATCGTCGTGTGGCCCTATTTCAGGGATGCGGCGACGACGGCACTAGAGAGCCGTATTATATAGCAGAGAGTGAGAGAGAGAGAGAGAGAGAGAAAGATAATAACGTGAGAAAACAAACACATTTCGAGAAAATCAAGCGAAAAAAAAGGGCAGCGAAAACAGCTATATAATTTTCTTAATGAGGCTCTCACGCGTAATAATATAATATAACATATATATAACGTATATAAAAAAAAGTGAAGAGAGAGAGAGAGAAGTAAAGGTATTTTAAGGAATCGCGAAAAATATAACGGCACGTCGTACACGTCGATACGTACGTAACGAGCCTCGAGGCGGTGACGACGACGACGATCGACGCTCTCTCGAATCATCGCGCCGAGGAGAGCCTCTTATATATATATTTATTATACGTAATACCCCAAGTGTGTGTATATGTGTGTGGGGATAAACATGATTTTTCGTGTGCGTATATAAGATATCGTCATGGGTGGTTAATTGCCGCGTGTACAGCGGAGATAATAAGTTTCTCCTTTTTTTTTTTTTTTAATGAAAAAAAAAGAAACGTATATAACGTCAAACTCGAGCGTATAAAGTATAAAAAAGAGAGAAAACTTCGCGGGTGACATTGAAACTCATCCAGAGAAGGAGAGAGAAGCCGCAAAAGCCGCACGCGTGCACACCCAAGAGACCAAGAAGATATTGTATTACCGCGCGACGTCGAGATGAAATTTTCAGGACGGATCCGCGCTCGCACAAGCACACGCGCTCGACACAATGTTAAGCGACAAAAAAATTAACGTAAAAAAATTGACGAAATATACAAATGAATCGTACGGATGATTATTTACATAGGAATTTTGCTCTCTCTCTCCGAAATATGCGCTGCATGTATAACGATCCCCGCGCGCGCGCTCACAATACACGGAAGTTTCGATCGGTATTACGCGTCCCGCTACGCGTATTTACCGATCGGCTTATTATCATTCCATCGCGCTCCAGCTCGAGAGAGAGAGAAAAAAAAGGTATTAACGAGAGCTGCTCGAAATTCCTTCGAGCTTCGCGTATTTAAAAGGCCAAAGCAAAAAAGAGCAGAGGGGAAAAAATTACTCAATTAAATATTTTGCATGTAACAAAACGTATACAGCTCAAGCTCTAACGCACATAATAGGTATATACTAGTCCGGGATTAAAGCTAAAGCAAAGCTGAAACAGGGAGCAGGAGGAGGAGGAGGAGAAGTAGGTTTCGAAATAAAAAATAGCGACACGAGAAGAAGAATGCAAATACAATTTTTTTTATTCTGTTCTTGTTTTTCACTGTTCTTGCTTTTGCCGCTGCGCATCCCAGGTCATACATGGGTGTATAATATTAAGCGCCGCACCACCAAGTACGTATATACATATATGTGTGTGTGTGCGCGCAGCAACCCGTCATTAAGAGTTAACGATTCTCTTTGTAGCCGCAGAGCTCCGAGTCGGGACCTATTATATGCACAGCACAATTTTAATGTGCACATGCCGACGCGACGCGGGCCGCTCGCGCGCACACATACATAGGTATATCACGTGCAATCTGCTTTTTTTCTCTTTTTCGTCATAGCGAGAGAGTGAGGATGATAGAGGGTTACACATACAAACGCGTATGTAGTACTATACATCAAAGAAGCTCTGCTGCTTCGGCTTACATGGGCGCGTCGACGTGCACACATGCGACCGACGCTCGCAGCACGAGTATATAGGTACAAGGGGTGGCTATTACTGAGGCAAAAACGTTTCTGCCACTGTGCCGCGTACATATACATTATAATGCCGCGAGCGCGTTTTAATAAACATTATATTATAGAGCTTTAACGAGGCGCGCGAGCGAAATTGTGTACGATTTCGAGGATTTTTCATTGGTTAATCGGCAATTGTTAGCGACGGTACGATGTTTGAGTTGATGATGATATTGAGAGATAATGGGAGAGAGACAGGATATTTTCAATTTAGTATGTAGTGAAAATTAACCGTTCTAAAACTTTGAACCCTTAAACACCAGTATAGGACAAGATAAATAATCACTTAGTTTTAATCTGTTTTGATTTGGGCAGTTTCAAGAATTTTACGAATTGCAAAGATGTGCAGATTAAAGTCCATCTGAATATTATTACGCATTTTATTTTTTACCATTGTGTACTTTGTTGATGTGAAGTTTAAGGTTGATTTTTCGTGTGAATGATTTTTCACATTGAACGCAAGGGTGAGCGGTACCTTTATGCACAGAGTCTTGGTGCACTTTGAGACTGAATCTTAGTGTAAATACTTTTTTGCACAAATCGCATGGGTGCGTTAAACCTTTATGCACTGAATCAATATGGGTTTTCAGTTTATCCTTTCGTGTCAATATTTTGCCACATAAATCACACGCATGAGTGATACCACTATGCAATGATTCAATGTGACGGTCAAGTATAGCTTTTGTTGTAAACGTCTTGCCACATGTATCACATTTGTGATGCTTTCGACCATTGTGCACTTGAGTATGGATTTCGAGTTTGGACTTCTGTGTGAATTTCTTTCCACAAATTTTACACGAGTGGGTAATGTGATCGAGTGCCGTATTCCTATGGACTTTAAGATTACTGTTATTTTCCAACCTTTTTGAACATGTCTCAAGCTTTTCAGATTGATTGCTGTCGTGTTTAGAACTTAGAGACGGAATTTTTTCATTTTCTCTGTTGGGTTGGCGGTCAATACTTGTATCTAATTGTTCAGGTACCAAAGAGATTACGGTGGGTTTTACATTTTGACATTCAAATTCGATCTCAATCTCATTGTTCAATTGAGTATCATGAACTTCTTTTTTTACAAGCGTTTGAGTCTGAAAAAAAATTAAAATTATTTATGCATTTTCTTAGCTATAGTCAATTAGTTGCAAATATTTTATCAACTTACACAATTTTCTTGCAAAACTTGCATGCATTGAGAATTTTTTGTGTTGGATGTCTTGTCTTTCATCCTACAGTCATCATTTTCATGAAGCACTGTATCTCTAGGCTTGTTATTGCAGCTAATTCTTTGGATTGTTACTCGTGGTATTTGTTCATCTTTTTCTAAAAAATAATATCCATGTTATAAACTAATTTGTTAAGAAGCAATTATTAATATGATGATAATTAAATGTTTTGTTTACCATCGTTTTTTTGTCCAAGATGCCCATTAATCTTTTTTGGAGTGATTTCTCCCTCGGTTGAAGATTTCTTACTTTCATCAGATTTATGTTGCTGATTTGCTTTGGAGTTTTTTGCCCCAGTATCTGCAGTTTCCTGATTTAGAGTATCTTCTAAAAGTACAAGTAGCCTAGACGAGCTCATGATAATGTTCAAGAGGAATTTCCGAAGATCCGATTTATTATTATGTCTTAAATAAAATAAAGGTACATAAAATATAGAAACTGCATAACATTTTTAAAATTTTAAATTATAACTAAAACTTGTATTCATACATTGTTCTTGAAAACTTTAGAAGCACTTCTTGAACTTTCTGGTACTCTTCCAATTCTTCATGTGAAAGATATTTTTCTTCTTGATTTTCCACTTCAATGCCTTGATGTATATCATTTTCTGTAATTTTGGTCCCGCTTTTTTGAGGAGGTCGGTGTTCCATTTTTGCAAACCTGTAGAATACCATTGTTTACTGTTAGTCAAGGAAGATTTTATGACCAGGCCAGGCCGAGCAAATACCAATGGTTAGAGTTTAAATTCACGTAATCAAATACGATCTTTTGATTGCGATTACGATTTGTGGGTACTGGTACAAGCTGAATACTTAGAGATGAATAAGAGGCACTAAGAAAAAACGAGATATCTTTTACTTCCGACTCACTTGAAGAGCGATATAACGGACACTGAATCGTACGGCACGAACTTCTCAGTCAGATATGCTCAGTAGGTTGCGACGTCTTGGCCTCACTTGCTTTGTTTACCCTTGCTCTATATGCGTCGCTCGATCACACGCGTAACGTCTTTTTTTGATCAACTCGTCGGAAGATTTCAACAATTATTTCTCTCTATTAACGCCGTAATCGACGCGATTGAAGGTGGACCTTATAGTTGGCCGAACAGCAAAACTTACTAATTCGTTTATATGACCTCGTATTGGCCGAGCGTAATCTAATCTAAGAATGATATTACGCTATGCAGTGACAGTCGTTTTCGCGCTGTGCGTGTCTATTCGATTGCTCAGTCATATGACATATCAACAGCACATACTATACTGTATTGCTTCAGCATCCTTGTCCCTTGAGCGCGTTCGATACGGTTTTTAATGATAAATTATGAAAATTAGTTAAAATCTTTGGTTGCCTAGATCACTTTTTGTACTCATTGCGGAAAGCTTTTTATTCAAATGAGTAGAAGAAAAAATTATTGAGAACTGTGTAAAAATTGAACACTTTCAACTTATATGAGTACAAATCTAAGCCCATATATCTCAAGATAGAAATGTGAAAAAGGGGGCTGTAGTTGACAAAATAATTAACTTTATTGTTGATACTATAATAAAAATTTGTGTTGGCCTTACATAATAAATCAGCATATTTTCTGAAACCAACTATTGAATATGTAGCCCATTTTTTAAAAAATATTTGAAAAGAATTTGAGTATTAACATGAATCAAGTTTTAAATACTTCATGTACACTTTCAGATTCAATGATAAAGCAATCAATTTATACATATAAAATATTAATTATTAATTATAGCTGAAATTGTTACTATACTTTATACTTTATACTTTGAAGTACTTCAAAGAAGCTATGTTTTTATATTTTGATTTGTGCAGTATTAAGATTCCTATGTATTTCATCTATTTGCAGCTTAAGGTCCATTTAAATAAAATTACATATTTCGTATTTTACCATTGTTTGCATCGTTCGTGTGGAGTTTAAGGTTGGTTCTTCATGTGAATGATTTTTCACATTGATCGCATGGGTAAGCGATACCTTTATGCGCCGAATCTTTGTGTATCTTGAGATTGCCCTTTTGTGTAAATACTTTTTGGCACAAATCGCATGGGTGCTTTACACCTTTATGCACTGAATCTTTATGTTTTTTGAGATAGTATTTTCTTCTAAATACTTTTTTGCACATATCGCATGGGTAAGTTATACCTTTATGCACTGAATCTTTATGATCTTTGAGATTGTCTTTTCTTCTAAATACTTTTTTGCACATATCGCATGGGTAAGTTATACCTTTATGCACTGAATCTTTATGATCTTTGAGATTGTCTTTTCTTCTAAATACTTTTTTGCACATATCGCATGGGTAAGTTATACCTTTATGCACTGAATCTTTATGTTCTTTGAGCTTGTCTTTTCTTCTAAATACTTTTTTGCACATATCGCATGGGTAAGTTATACCTTTATGCAATGAATCAATATGCAACTTCATATCCCCTTTTAAGACAAACGTTTTTCCACATGTATTACATGTGGGACCTATATCTTTATGTAGAGAATTAATATGCATCTTGACGTAATATTTGTTGGTGAACTTTTTTCCACATATATAACAAGTGGGACCTTTTTGTATAGAATCAATATGATCTTTCAGACAATTCTTTTTCGTAAATGTTTTGCCACATGAATCACTCTTGTGGAGATTGAGATTCCTTTTGCAAATAAATGACTTTTTGGACTTATCACACGTATAATGTCTGAGATTTTTGTGCACAGAATCGATGTGATTTTTGAGATCGTCCTTTCGTGTGAATGTTTTTCCACATGCATCACACGCATGAGTGATGCGATTATGAATTGAATCAATATGACGGACGAGGCACCGTTTCTCTGTAAAAGTCTTAGCGCAAGTTTCACATTGGTAACGTTTTCGACCGTTATGCATAAAATCAATATGTTTGTTCAGAGCAATTTTTAATCGAAATGTCTTTCCACAAGTATTACAGTAGTGAGGTTTTTGACCATTATGCACTGAATCAATATGTTTTTTTAAAGCAATTTTTAGTCCAAATGTCTTACTGCATATATTACAGTTGTAAGATCTCTTCTGACCATTATGCACTAAATTAATATGTTTTTTTAAAGCAATTTTTAGTCCAAATGTCTTTCTGCATATATTACAGGCGTGAGGTTTCTGACCATTATGTACTAAATCAGTATGTTTTTTAAGAGCAATTTTTAGTCTAAATGCCTTTCCGCAATCATTACAGTTGTAAGATCTCTTCTGACCATTATGCACTGAAACAATATGATTTACGAGATAATCTTTTCGTGCATATGTTTTTCCACATACGTCACACGCATGAGTTATGCCATTATGAATTGAATAAATATGATACGCAAGTTTGTCTTTCCTTGCAAACGTCTTTCCACATGCATCACATTGATAACGTTTTTGACCATTATGCACTACTTCAGTATGGATTTTGAGTTTGTGCTTCTGTGTGAATCTCTTTCCACAAATGTCACACAAGTGAATAATGCCATCAATGTGAAATTTGAGATTACTTTTCCTTCCTAACTTTCTTGTACATGCTTGCTCAGATTTATAGCTCTTGTGTATAGATTTCAGAGGAGGAATTTTTTCGCTTTGTCTGCTGGGTTCACATTTAATATTTATATCTAATTTTTCAGGTACCAACGAAGTTACGGTGGGTTTCACATTTTGACATTCAAATTCTATCTCAATCTTGTGGTTTATTTGAGTATCATGAATTTCTTCTTTTTTTAGAAGTGTTTGAGTCTAAAATAAAATTGTAGTTATTTACACATTTTCTATGGCTATAATTAAGTTGCAAATATTTTATCAACTTACGCAATTATCTTTCAATACTTGATTGTTTTGTAAACTTGTAGTATCAGATGTCTTGTTATTCATTTTACAGTCATCTTTTTCTTGAAGAGATTTATCAATATCGTTATTGCAGCTAATTTTTTGCGTTATTACTCTTGGTATTAGTTTATTTTTGTCTGAAAAATAATTGGCTAGGTTAAAAAATTACTTGTTTCAAAAGCTACAACAAATATCACCATCAATGAATGATACACTTACTATCTTTCTTTGGTCTGAAATGCCCTTTTATTTTTTTTGAAATAGTTTCATCCTTGGTTAAAGATTTCTTGTTATCATGAGATGCATGTTGATGATTTACTTTGGAATTTTTTGTCCCAGGACCTGGAATTTTCTGATTTAGAGTATCTTCTAGAAGTACAAGTAGCCTTGACGAGCTCATGATAATATTCAAGAGGAATTTCCGAATATCAGATTTATTATTATGTCTTAAATAAAATAAAGGTACATAAAATATAGAAACTGCATAACATTTTTAAAATTTTAAATTATAACTAAAACTTGTATTCATACATTGTTCTTGAAAACTTTAGAAGCACTTCTTGAACTTTCTGGTACTCTTCCAATTCTTCATGTGAAAGATATTTTTCTTCTTGATTTTCCACTTCAATGCCTTGATGTATATCATTTTCTGTAATTTTGGTCCCGCTTTTTTGAGGAGGTCGGTGTTCCATTTTTGCAAACCTGTAGAATACCATTGTTTACTGTTAGTCAAGGAAAATTTTATGACCAGGCCGGGTCGAGCAAATACTAATGGGCTAGAGTTTAAATTCACGTAATAAAATACGATCTTTTGATTGCGATTAATCTTGTTAAAATAAAAAACGAATAACGTAGCATTAATCTTAATAATAATATCTTTATAACAGCATTAGTAAAAGCCTATAGCACTCTCTAATAACAACTTAATCGACACGGTCGAAGTACCGGATTTGATCAAGTATTGCAAGGCTCGCCAAGAGGGCAATATGACTCGACTATGTCCAGAATAAGATAAACACTCGCAGATAATGTCGGAGGAGCAAAAAAGAAAATATGAAATAAGTTCTGGCTTACTCGTTGGGCGATCGACCGGAGACTGAATCCTAAATGAACTGCTGGTCACTAAGTCAGCGGGTCGCGGCACCTTGGCTTCACTTGGTTTGTTTACACTCAAAAGTTGGAATCTATGTTCGCCGCTCAATCACATACGTAACGTCTTTTTCATCAGCGGGTCGCGGCACCTTGGCTTCACTTGGTTTGTTTACACTCAAAAGTTGGAATCTATGTTCGCCGCTCAATCACATACGTAACGTCTTTTTTAACGATTTGTAGGTACTGGTACAAGCTGAACACTTGGAGATAATACGCTAATCTCAGAGCCACTAAGAAAAAATTAGATATCTTTTATTTCTGATTCACTTGAGAGTTGAGGAGTGAACGAACGGACACTGAATCGTACATCACGAACTATTCAGTCAGATGTGTCAGGTGGCGTCTTGGCCTCACTTGATTTGTTTACCCTTGTCTATATGCGTCGCTCGATCACACGCATAACGTATTATTTTTTTACGAATCGTCGGACGATCTTATCTGTCTATTTTAGCAATAAAATATAATCGACGAGGTCTAAGATGGACCTTAGCTGGTAAAACAGCAAGACTTACTAATTCGATTCGGGCCGAGCGTAATCTAAATCTAAAGATGATATTATGCTCTGTCGTTTTCGCGCTGTGCGTGTCCATTCGAGTTGCTCAGTCATATGACTTGTCAACAGTACTTTATATAGCTCGCGTTCTTCTTGCGACTACGTTAGTAAATCAAACAGGTCTGTAAATCGACGTAGTGTATCTAGACTGCTTCAGCAGCCTTGAGCGCGTTCGGTAAGGTTTTTAATGATAATCATGAAAATTGGTTAAAATCTTTGGTTGCCAAGATCACTTTTTGTACTTATTGCGGAAAGCTTCTTATTTAAATGAGTAAAAGAGAGAACTTGGATAACTTTAGAGATTAGAATTTTTATATCAACTATTGAGTACTGTGTAAAAATTTAACATTTTTAAATTATACGAGTAAAAATGTAAACCCACTTATCTTAAGAAAGAAATGCGAAAAGGATAGTTTCAGTTGACAAAATAATTAACTTTATTGGTGAGATTCGCGTCTCGATCAAACGCTCTAAAACTCGTGCTGGCCTTATATAATAAATTGGCATATCTTCCGAAATCAACTATTAAATAGTCCATTAAGTCCATTAAGGTTTAAATACTTTATGAACATTCTCAGATTCAATGATTCAACAATGTATTTATACATATAAAAATTAGTGATTAATTATAGCTAAAATTAAGATTCCTATGCATTGCATCCATGTGCAGCTTAAGGTCCATTTAAATTTAAATAAAATTACATATTTCGTATTTTACCATTGTGTACTTTATCGATGTGGAGTTTAAGGTTGGCTTCTCGTGTGAATGACTTTTCACATTGATCGCATGGATGAGTTATACCATTATGCACAGAATCGTTGTGCACTTTGAGATTACCTTTTTGGGAAAATACTTTTTTGCACAGATCGCATGGGTAAGATATGCCTTTATGCACTGAATCAATATGGAGTTTCAAATGACCACTTTTTCCAAATGTCTTTCCACAAATGTCACAGTTGTGCGACTTCCAACCGTTATGCACAAAATCAATATGCATCTTAAGATACTGTTTATTGGCGAACTTTTTTTCACATTTATAACATGAGTAAGTCACGCCTTTATGTTTAGAATCAATATGATCTTTCAGACGATTCTTTCGCGTGAATGTTTTGCCACATGCATCACAAGCATGAGTGACACGATTATGAATTGAATTAATGTGACTATCAAGAATATTTTTTGTCGCATCAGTCTTGCCACATCTATCACATTTGTGATGTCTTCGACCATTATGCACTACTTCAGTATGGATCTCGAGTTTGTGCTTCTGCATAAATTTTTTTCTACAAATGTCACACAAGTGAATATTGCGATCTGTCTCCTTATGGATTTTGAGATTACTTATCTTCCCAAACTTTTTTGGACAAACTTTAAGCTTTTTAAATTTCTGGCTCCTGTGTATAGATTTCAGAGGCGAAATTTTTTCATTTTGTCTGTTGGGTTGGCGTTCAATACTTGTGTTTGATTCTTGAGGTATAAACGAAATCATAAAAGGTTTTACATTTTTGCACTCGAATTCTATTTGAATCTTGTTGTTCAATTGAGTGTCATGAATTTCTTCTTTTTTTATAATCGTTTGACTCTGAAATAAAATTGAAGTTATTTATAACAAATTGTTTTAAAAAACGATGGCTATAGTTGCAAATAATTAATAATATTACAGCATTTTCTTGCAGAACTGGGCTGTACTGTGAACTTATAGTGTTAGATGTCTTGTTATTCATTCTACAGTCATCATTTTCATAAAGCACTGTATCCTTGGGATTGTTATTGCAGCTAATTCTTTGGATTGTTACTTGTGGTATTTGTTCATCTTTTTCTAAAAATAATATCCATGTTATAAACTAATTTGTTTAGAAGCAATTATTAATATCATGATAATTAAATGTTTTGCCTACCATCTTTTTTTTGCCCAAGATGCCCTTTAATCTTTCTCGGAATTATTTCGTCCTCAGGGTTTGAAAATTTCTCATATTCATCAGAGTTGAGTTGCTGATTTGACTTGGTATTTTTCGTCCTAATACCTGTAGTTTCCTGATTTGTAGCATCTTCTAGAAATGCGAGACGCCTCGTGGAGCTCGCGATAATGTTAAAGAGGGATTTCCGTAGATCCGATTTATTTTTAGGTCTTGAATAAAATAAAGATATTTAATTCATAGAAACACACAATATGTTTAAAAATTTTAAAATATGTAACTGAAACTTTTATACATACTTTGCTGTCGAAAATTTCAGAAGCACTTCATGTACTTTTTTGTACGCTTCTAATTCATCATTTGAGAAAAAATTCCCTTCTTCGTCGTCCTCTTTTTCGTTTCGGTCCACGCATTTTTCCGTAATTGCAGTCTCACTGTTTTGAGTGGGTCGGCTTTCCATCGTTGCGAATCTCATTTGGAGAATACCATCATTGCTTGATATTAGTCGAGAAAGGTTTTATAATAGGGTCGAGCCAAAAAAAAAATATTCATGGGTAGAGTTCAAATTCGCGTGATGTAATATGATTTTTTAACAAAAATAAAGACTCTGCAGACGACTCAATTTTGGTACCTACAAACACTAGATAATTAGATAAACAGTGGTCATTCGGTTGAAATATATTCATTTAAATTAGTTTTGATTTTTATTAAAATTGTTTTTTTTTTCTTTGTTTTTCGCTTTTTAGTGGAATTATGTTAAAGTTTCGGACTTGTTCTTCAATAACTATTCCTTCTATAGATTTTAAAAACTAGTTATGTTCATCAATTGAATTTGTACACGTGTAAGTTGTTTCAATCGAATTTCAAGTTTTCTTTGATTCGGTAATTTTATATAAATTCATTACGTTCGTCTACGCTGAATCTCGAAGTCTACGCACCGCTCGAGCACACGATTAATGTATTTTTTTAATTTAGACGATAATAGCGTCTAGCACCTTCTAATAAGAGAGTAAACAAACGCTGTCGAATTGGCTTACCTTAATCGGTCAGCTGTACAGAAAGATTTGCACCACCATTTATTAGTTGAACACTTGATCGCGGCGTCTCGGCTTCGCTTGGTTTGTTTACACTTTTAACGTGCCTATGCGCTTCGCTCGATCACACGCGTAACGTATTTTTTAACGAGTTATTATGTGTTGGACGATGTTGACCGTCTATCAATCTTTGTATTATAATCGAAGCGGTCGAAGATGGACTGATTGCAGGTTTTGGGACCCGACCGAGTACCTACAATCTTAGAATAATATACTCCGCAGAATGCACTGATAGTCTTTTTGGCGTGCTTTGGTGACTGTCTTCTGTCTCTCTTGCTCGCTTGCCTGTTTTTCGTGTGCGAGTCTCCACGGATGAATCATAGTATAATAGGTATAGGTGCATGTTTATACACACGATGCTTTTTATTTAGAGAATACGTCAAATTCGTTTGTAAATCCTGTTCCGCGTTCGTTAAGGTTTTTAATAATAATTAAATTAAAATTGATTTGATTCTTTTGTTTACAAAGATCGCGTCTTTTTGTACTCGATGCAAAAAGCTTTTATTCAAATATTCGAATGAAGTAAAAAGGAAAACTTTAATTTTTTGATAAATATAAAATTTCACATCGACTATCAAGTACTGTGTTAAAATTGAACTTTTTTAAATCATTCCAGTACAAATTTGTGGCCATTAATTTCAAGTAAGAAAAGCGGAAAATTGAAAGCAGTTGAAAAAATTACTTTCTGCTTAAATTACGACGAAAACTTGTATTGGCATTACATAGTGAATTGACATCGATTTGAAATCAACTATTTAATAGTCCATTTTTTTTTAAACATTTGGAGGGAATTTGATAAATCAAGTTTAATACTTTACATACATACTTAGATTTAATGATTCAACAATGAATTTATACATGCAAAAAATTAGTGATTAACTTAAATTGTTACTAGCAGTGCACTATACTTCAAAGAAGCTTTGTTTTTTAATTTGATTTGTGCAGTTTTAAGATTCTTATGCATTATTGCGCCCATGTGCAAGTCCATGCAAGCATCATTGTTTTATACCATAGTGTACTCCATTGATGTGGCGTTTAAGCTTGTATTGCCTTGAAAATGATTTTCCACATAGGTTACATGTGTGAGCAATACCATTGTGCATGAAATCATTATGTTCTTTGAGACGGTGTTTACTTCTGAATACTTTTTTGCACAGATCGCATGGGTAAGTTATACCTTTATGCATAGAATCTTTGTGCACTTTGAGACTGCACTTTGTTGCATACACTTTTTTGCACGAATTGCATGGGTAATTTTTACTTTCATGCATGGTATTAATGTGGGAAGACAGATTATTCTTATAGTTAAATGATTTTGGACATTTCTGTGCAAATGTCTTTTCCTGTGTATTAGAATTCTGCGATTTCTGAACATTGTGAACGAAATCTTTATGATATTTGAGAGTATGTTTTAGCTTAAATATTTTATCACATAAATCGCATGGGTGAGTTATACCTTTATGTACAGAATCAATATGATTGTTGAGATAATCCTCCCTTGTAAATGTTTTTCCACATGAGTCGCATGGGAGAGTAATACCTTCATGCATTGTATTAATATGATTATTAAGTGTAAATTTTGACTTAAACTTCTTTTTACATGTATCGCATTTGTGACGTTTTCGATTGGTCCAATTCCTAATAGTTCGGAGAGTACTTTTTGTACTTTTTGAAGTTGCCTTGCTTCTGACAGATTTCTCACTCTTTAGTACCGATTGCAGCTGTTGAATTTTTTCATTTTGGTTGTTCGGTTCACAGTCAATACTTATGCTTAAATTTGGAGATACAAATGAAGTTACAGTGGGTTTCATATTTTTGCACTCAAATTCTATTTCAATCTCGTTGCTCAATTCAGTATTGTGGGTTTCTTCATTTTTTTCAAGTGTTAGAGTCTGTAATAAAGTACAGTTATTTAGACATTTTCTTGCCTACAGTCAGTCACCAATAATTAACTACTTACAGAACATTCTTGGAGAAATTGTATGTCTTGTGAACTTTCAGTGTCAGAACTTTTATTATTCTCTGTATTTTTAGCATTATCATGAAGTAACAAATCTCTTGAATTTTCTGAAAACAAATTATAACAGTTGATTGTACAAAGCTTTTAAGGTAAACTCACCCTGTGGCTAGCTTGAAAATTCTTAAAGTAAATGGTGCCAGCGAACTAGCTTAGTTGAGCAAATGAGGATGGAGATTTTGTTTTTAGTAATTTCTGAGCTAGCCGAGTGAATTGAATTGAATTACTCAACCATATCTAGTTTATGGACATATATATACCTTGAGATATCCTTCTGTCATCGATTCTTTTGATTATTACTCTTGGTATTAGTTCATTTATACCTGAAAAATAATCATCCCAGTTAAAAGATAACTTTGCCAAGTTATAATATATATAACGATAAGTTAAAAGATAAAAAGCTATTCTAAATATCATCATTAATAAATGTTTTCATTTACTATATCTTTTTGGCATAGAATGCCCTTTTTTCTTTTTCATAATAACTTCATTCTCGCATGTTGAAGATTTCTCATTTTCATAAGATTTATGCCGCTTTCTTGCTTTGGTGTTTGTCCCAGAACTAGTACTTTCCTGATTTTCTGCTAGAAGTGAGAGAAGTCTTGTCGAGGTCGCGATAATGTTCAAAAGGGATTTGCGCAGATCAGATTCATTATCAGGTCTAAAATGAATTCAAAATGCACAAAATATTATAAAAAATACATACAATTTTCAAATTATGCAACTGAAACTTGTATACATACTTCTCTTTGGAAAATTTTAGAATAACTTCTTGTACTTTTTTGTATTCTTCAGATTTTTGTACTTTTATGTACACTTCTGATTCCTCATCTGTAACAAAACTTTCTTCTTCGTCGTCCGATGCCTCTGCTTCATCTCTGCAATATAAATTATAATTCAAATATATTACTTAATTATTATGAGAAAAAACAAAATCAATGAACTTACAGGATTTTTTTCAGCTTATCCTTGATGTCTCGCAACGAGGGCTCAGCAGGCTCGATGACGTTGGAATTGTTTTCTCCCTCTCTCATGAATCTTACTTTGTATGGTTCAAAAATGTTGTTTACTATCTCCTCTGTTATAGGTTTTCGCGATATACTGAGGATCGCATTGGAGTACTTTTTCGACGAATCATCAGTTATATGTAAATCATCGAGAATTTGATCAACATCGGTCGTAGAAAATCTGACATCATTGAAAAGCTTACGCGATAAATTGGTAAATTGGCTCTTCCTACGTAAGAACATTGTATTATAAGTTAATGTCAATAATTATAATTTTCGACAGTTGCGTAATGAGCACTCACATCAAGTAAGCTGCCAAGGTAAGATTGTTCAAAAGAAAACACGGATGAGTGTTTTTCCAGTTGTCGATGCCGCCGTTCGACTGCATGTAATCCAACCAGCTCTCCAAAGTTTTACGGCTGCAAACGTCGCTACGATCGAATCCATTTCTCCAGAGATCGGCGAAATTGTCAAAGTCGCTGTAGTCCGTGTCCGAATCGGACGAAATCAAGTAGTGGACTCTGAAGAGTAGTTTCGTCGTCAGGCAGCTCATGGATTTTTCGGCAATTTTAGCGCTGCTGTTTTCGGGTCGGCGTTCCATAGTGGCGAATCTGAAAAATACGATTGCTCACTGTGGATCTCGGGTCGAAGAGCTAGACTAGATCGAGTCGAGTATAAGTAAACGCACACGTTTGGAGCGCGAGTTAAAAATTAAAGCAAAGATTCTCTGAATGTTTTGATTCTTATGTCGAGCGGAATTTCAGTCGGGTAATAAACATACATCAAAACAGCAATGATAGTTGACTAGATTTCACACAAAAATGCACAAATTTCAGAGAAAATATGTAAATAACTGTTGACTTACTCGTTGAGCGATTCACTGTAGAGACTGCACGAATACATGAACGTGTCATAAAGTGCTGGACGATAAGTCAGACCTTTTGCAGGTCGCAGCGGGGGCTCACTAGGTTTGTTTATACACTGAACGTCGGAATTTATCCGCGTAACGTCTTTTTTAACGAGTCGCGTCACGTGCTTTAAGGACGATGTTAAAACATCTGCATTCACTCACTCGTACGTTATCAGCGTAATCGACGCGTTCGAGGGTTGACCTTGGCCACTGAGATAGCACTGACACTCGCTGATTGGGCTTCGATGTCGAGTATATAATGAAACGCGGCCGCGACTGCGATATTATTTCTTATACACAGACTCTTTGACCCGACCCGACTGTTAGGAGAGCTAGTCCACAAATGATGGGCGAAGTCGCGATTTTATCGCAGCATTAACGCCGGCGACGACGGATTCTTTCGGGCGCGCGTCTGTAATTGGTTCGCGCTCGACTGTGCCGAAAATCGCACTCGTTCGCTGCTGCACGGCGGTGAGTTAATAAGAACACGTACATAGAACACGCGATTTTTGCTCGCACGGCTCACTGTCAAAGTATAGCGTTTAGTTCTGCCTATCTCTGTCTCTCTTTATTCTGCTCGCTTGCCGCGCGCATATTGTATAGGTATATGATGCTGTACTGTGCGCGTTCGTGGATTTTGCTCGGTCACATCAACAACAACGCGTACCCATACCTACTGTGCATAGCTCGCGCTTCTTCGTAGCTCTACACTGATAAATGTCAGTGTATATGATACGTTTTTGATTTATACGCTATTTCTCAATAACAAGTTTGTTCGCTTCGAATAATTATAATTTATTGAGTTTATGGCCGTGCTTATGTATTATCGATTCACTCGCGGCGGTGAATGTCTGGTTTGAACTCGGCGACGAGGAAGTACTCTTTAAAAAACCACTTCGCCCTCAGAACCACCATACAATATCATTTCGGTCTGTATCTCAAGTTTGAGCTCGTCAGGTCTGGACTGCAGCTGGTTCATATCTTCGCTCGTTGCTCTGGCTAAAGTATCGATCGCTATTATTCAAGTACAAATTTTTGACAAATCATCTCGAGAGAAAAGTGCGAAAAAAACGGCTGCAGTCAAAAAAGAAGATCTTATCATTTGAAGTTTGTACCTTGGATTACAACGAAAATTCGTGTTGGCATTAAACATTGAACATTTTAAAAACAACTATTGAATATGGAGCTTTTTTTATTAAACAATTGAAAAAAATTTGAATAATCACAAATAAAGTCTAAATATTTTTTAAACATACCTCGATGTATCAGTAATGAATTGATACATACATAGAAAATTAGTGATTAACTATGATTTTTAATTATGATGAAGCTACATGTTTTAACGTTTTAATTTTTCCAATTTAAACGTTCTTATGCATTGTGCCCATGCGTACCATGTAAACATCATTGCAAATCTTGTTTTTTAAGATTGTGCACTCGATCGATGTGGCGCTTGAGCTGGTTTTTTTGTGCATATGACTTTTCACATTGAACGCATGGGTGAATTATATCGTTATGCACGGAGTCTTTGTGCACTTTGAGATGAATTTTCCGTGAAAATACTTTTCTGCAATAATCGCATGGGTAAGTTATGCCTTTATGCACGAAATCTTTGTGTAATTTGAGATCCGATTTATGTCTAAATACTTTTTCACACAAATTGCATGGGTGAGTTATACCTTTATATGTACATCGTCAATATGAAAAGTGAGATGACATTTGTAGTTGAATGTTTTTAGACACTCGTCACATTTGAAAAGTTTTCCATTATTCATGTGCACTACATCGATGTGGATCTTTAGATGACCCTTTTGAGTGAATATTTTTTCACATAAATCGCATGTATGAGATACGCCATTATGCACCGTACTTATGTGGAGATTGAGACTTCTTTTGAGCTTCTATGATGCTTGAGATTTTTGTGCACAAAATCAATGTGATTTTTTAAATTGGACTTTTGTTTGAATGTCTTTCCACATGCGTCACATGTGTGAGTAATACTTTTACCTGCCGAATCAATATATTTTTTTACAGCAACCTTTTTGTCGAAAAGTCATCCCACATGTATCACGGTTGTGAAGTTTCTGAACATTATGCACTAAATCGATGTGTTTTTTCACGGCAATTTTTAATCCAAATTCTTTTTCACCCATATTACAATTGTAATGTTCCTTCTGACCATCATGCACTATTGGTACAATATGATTTTCTAGATAATCCTGTTGTGTTAATGTTTTTCCACGTGAATCGCATGCATGAAGAATGCCAACATGAATTGAATCAATATGACGGACAAGTTTGGATCTCCTCGCAAACGTCTTCCCGCATGTATCGCATTGGTAAAGTTTCCGACCATTATGCACTACTTCAGTATGGATTTCGAGTTTGGACTTCTGTGTAAATTTCTTTCCACAAATTTCACACGAGTGGGTAATGTGATCGGGTGCCGTATCCTTATGGACTTTGAGATTACTTTTCCATCTAAACTTTTTTGAACATGTCTCAAGCTTTTCAGATTCATTGCTGTCATTTACGAGGCGGTACAGTTAGAAAAAAAAACACTTACTTGAACTTAATTTAAGGTTAAATTCGGGTTTTATTGACGTCTGTAACGCCCTTAAAATGACCTCGAAAAAAAAACACAATACATGTTTCAACGTAAAATTTTCCGCTGGGTTACTTGGGTTCCCATTTGAAAAATCGATTTTTAGGTCACTAGAGCTTTGAGGTTATGTTCAAGGTCAAATCCAAGGTAACCATTGGATTCCTCGTCAAAAAATACGTCGGATATAGGGTTATCGATTTTGTTCTCTGCTTATTTTGGCCGCTTTTCAGAGGTTTCCATACTTTTGGGACACCCTGTATATTACAAATTTTATTTTTTACCATTGTGTACTTCATTTATGTGGAGTTTAAGGTTGGCTTTTTTTGCGAATGACTTTTCACATTGATAGCATGGATGAGTTATACCTTTATGAATGGCATCTTTGTGAACTTTGAGATGACATTTTTGTGTAAATACTTTTTCACACAAATCGCATGGGTAAGTTATACCTTTATGAATATTATCGATATGAGAAGTGAGTTTGCATTTGTAGCTGAATGATTTTGGACATTCGTCACATTTGAAAAGTTTTCTATTACCCATGTGCACTGTATTGATGTGGACCCTTAGATAACCCTTTTGAGTGAACATTTTTTTACATAGATCGCATGCATAAGTTATGCCATTATGCACCGTACTCATGTGGAGATCGAGACCTCTTTTGGAACCAAATGCCTTTGGACATCTATCACACTGATGATGCTTGAGATTTTTGTGCACAAAATCGATGTGGTCTTTGAGACGATCTTTTCGTGTGAATGTCT
>CACVKI010146239.1:24505-36740 GCA_902732785.1 Trichogramma evanescens
AGCCCCGTTTCATAGTCGAATTTCTCTGTTCAACTCGATATTGTCAATAATTTTACACTAACACTTTTGCAGTCGACAATCATTTCCTATGTAAAATTTGACGAGGAATCGATTGATGTCCTCAGTTTTCCGAAAATTTGCATATTTTTTGAAATATGAGCGAAAAACTGTAAACCTCCCATACACTCCTATGTTAAACCTCCTTGACTATAGAGGACATATTGGATTTTTTCCCCCTCCAGGGCACTCGCATTACATCCCAATAAGATAAAGGGGTGTGTCAGGCCTATTGTATATCGTAAAGCATACGATGCACGCGTATGACCACTGCACGGGGAAGGCTTGGCGCTGTGAAACATAGCGTATTTGGCGCGCTGCTTGGTAAATCGTAAAGAGTGCACGACGTTTTGTAACGCACGAGTGCTTAACGTTTTATCGTGTATAGGTATTGAAGTAACGTTGCATATCGTAAGCCATACGCTTAGCGTAATGTCGGGCTCGCAACGACGCTGTTGTCGCATGCAGGCCGCAGTAGCGCGAGGCATGAGCGCGGCCAGCATAGGAGATCAGATTAACCGGAGCTACGACTCCGAGCGCACACTTGCTTCGCAGAGCCGCAATCCAACTCAATAAACTGTTACCTATATTATTTTTAATTACTACTCAGTGAGTTTTATTGAAGTGACCCCACCATCCTCACTCCTGTTCGATAGTGAATCTAACAGGTGCAAAAAAGAAAATATGAAATAACCTTTGACTTACACGTAGGGGAATTGACCGGTGACTCAATCGTAAATGAACTGCTGGTAAATGAGTCAGTGGATCGCGACGTCTTGGCCTCGTGGGTACTACTGCCAGATGACCACTTGCAGATAATGCGTGAATCTCAGGGCACCAAGAAAAAATATGAATTTTACACTTTCGACTCACTTGTATAGTGCGATCGAACAGGGACTAAATCTAACTGCACAAACTTCTCAGTCAAATATGTTAGTAGGTCGTATCGCAGCGTCTCGGGCTCACTTGCTTTGTTTACACTAATTGTCTATGCGCTTCACTCGATAATACGCGTAATACAACGTATTTTCTAACGAGCTGTGAATGGAACGATATCAACGACTAGCACTTCAATCAATGCTACAATCGATGATTATCGAATGCGATTTGAACCACTAATTCTCGAGATCATGAGTCGAGCCCTTTTTTCTGTTCACAGCCAAATATTTTGTTACTACAAGTAATGAAGGATAGTTCACGAGCAACTCACACGTCTGCTATACAGTTGTATGAGACGTCTGCTCGATGCGTAAGCGTAAAAGACTCTGAGTGACAATGTATGTGACATGGTCATAATAAATTTTTTTTAACACGTTGATAAATGTGGATTCAGTGATCGTGTATGGGAATGATTATTTTTACATAAAACTAGATTTATTTTTAAAAACTGTGTAATTTTCACATTTTTGTACCTAATCAAATGGGATTAGATTCAATTCAAACTGGCCCGATCGAATATAATAAAGATTATGTTTCGTTTCAACGCTAATTACCAATGATGAATGAACATTTACGAACGAGCTGTGCTTACTACTTATGTGCAGCATAAAAATTATTATGTGCAGCATAAAAATTTGATAAAAAATATATATTACACATGCAATACACTTAAATATGTCTAATTATGAAATTACTACAAGAGTTTAAAAAATTTTCTGCTTGATATGTAAAAATGTTACTCATAGTTCTTTTATTCAGTCGTGCACCTTTTTACAAAGTTTTTTTCGAATAATACGTTTATTCCAACGTCTTTTGTTAAATATATACTACAAATTTTATTTTTTACCATTGTGTACTTCATTTATGTGGAGTTTAAGGTTGGCTTGTTTTGCGAATGACTTTTCACATTGATCGCATTGATGAGTTATACCATTATGCACAGAATCGTTGTGCACTTTGAGATGACTTTTCTGTGAAAATACTTTTCTGCAATAATCGCATGGGTAAGTTATGCCTTTATGCACCGAATCTTTGTGTAATTTGAGACCCGATTTTTGTCTAAATACTTTTCTGCACAAATCACACGGGTGAGTAATACCTTTATGCACCAAATCTATATGAGAAGTGCGATCACATTTGTAGTTGAATGATTTTGGACATTCGTCGCATTTAAAAAGTTTTCTTTTACCCATGTGCACTATATCGATGTGGACCCTTAGATAACTCTTCTGTGTGAATATTTTTTCACATAAATCGCATGCATAAGTTACGCCATTATGCACCGTACTCATGTGAATATTGAGACCACCTTGGCTACTAAATGCCTTTGGACATCTATCACACTGATGATGCTTGAGATTTTTGTGCACAAAATCGATGTGGTCTTTGAGACGATCTTTTCGTGTGAATGTCTTCCCACACGAGTCACATGTGTGAGTAATACTTCTACGTGGCGATTCAATTTGTTCTTTTGGACCAACTTTTTGTCTAAATGCCTTTCCACGTGTACCATGATCGTGATATTTCTTACCATTATGCACTGAACCAATATGATTTATGAGGTAATCTTTTTGTGCGAATGTTTTTCTAGATTCATCGCATGCAAGGTCAATATGAATTGAATTTATATGACGGTCAAGTTTGTTTTTTAATACAAACGTCTTTCCACATGTATCACATTTGTAAAGTTTTCGACGATTATGCACTACTTTAGTATGGATTTTGAGTTTGTTCCTCTGCAAGAATTTCTTTCCACAAATTTCACACGAGTGGGTAGCGTGATTGTGCGCCGTATCCTTATGGACTTTGAGATTACTGTTCTTTTTCATCTTTTTTGAACATGTCTCAAGCTTTTCAGATTTTTTGCTGTCGTGTATAGAATTCAGAGGCGGAATTATTTCGTTTTTTCCGTTGGATTCGCAATCATTATTTAAATTTTTTTTCTATATTGTCGTCCAAATATTCTTTTTTGACCATGTCGAATCGCTCATCTTTAATCGTAGCACGAATCGGTTCGCTAATTTTTGCATCTTGAAACTGATTTTTAGACAAATAGTCTAATTGTGGCTGTGCAAACGAAGTTATGGTAGGTTCTACATTTTTGCATTCAAACACTATTTCAGTCTGATCGTTTAATTGAGCATTACAAATTTCATCTTTTTGTAGAAACGTTTGAGTCTATAAGAAAATTAAAGTCATTCACACATTTTTAGCTATAATTTAGTCGCAAACGTATAATAAACTTACCGCATTTTCTCGCTGGAGTGGTATGTATTGTGAACTTCCAGTGTCTGGTTTCTGCACATTGATTCTACATTCGTCATTTTCATGAAGTGATCTATCTATATAACTGACATATGCAGGTTCGTTATTGTTGCATAATTTTTTTATTGTTACTCTTGGTATTTGTTCATCTTTTTTGAAAAAATAATATGTATGTTAGAACATAATCTGTTCGAAAAGCACTGTTAAGCTCTCCTACTAATAATGAATATCATCGTCAATAAATGTTTCACTTACAATCTTTCATTTGCCCAAGATGCCCATTTTTCTTTTTCGGAATAATTTCGTTCTCGGTTGATGTATTATTTTCATTAAATTTATGTTGCTGATTTGCTTTGGCATTTTTTGTCCTAATATCTGTAGTTTCCTGATGTGGAGTATCTTCTAGAATCGCGAGAAGCATCATCAAGCTGGTGGCAATGTTTATGAGGGACTTCCGCAGATCAGATTTATTTTTAGGTCTAGAAGTAAATAAAAGTACTCAATTTGTAGAAACTACACTATATAAGTAAATACTTTTTAAATTGTCAATAAATGAAACTTTTACACATACATTGTTCTCGAAAATTTTAGCAGCACTTCTTGTACTTTTTTGTACTCTTTCAATTCCTCACGTGAAAGATAACTTTTTTCTACGACATTTTCTTCTTTATTTCGGAGGATGTAATTTTCCGTAATTTCAGATCCAGTACTTTGAGGAAATCGATGTTCCATTGTTGCAAATCTAAAGAATACAAATGCTTATTTTGGTCGAATTAAATGTAATAACCTGGACGAGTAGGACAGGAGGAGCGAATAAAAATTCAGGGCTCGATTACGAATCAAAAATTAGAAAAAAAGTTTTTCTAAATGTTTCGTGTGAGACACCAAACACATTTTTTTGCCATTTACAAATTTACAATACTCCATTTATGTATAAAAACAAAAAACTCGTAATCATTCATGTATGGCCATTGGATTACAATCAATCTCGCTACAAAGTAAAACATACTTCGAAAGTATTAATTCTTTTCCTAAAAATAGCGAGGCTTACCAGAAAAGCAATGATGTTTGAGTAGGTCTAGTATTGTATGGATCCTTGGAGATAATGTCAGAAGCAAAAAAGAAAATATGAAAAGACTTTTGACTTACTCGTAGGGGAATTGACCGGAGACTGAATAGTATATGAACTGCTGGTAAATGAGTTAGTGGATCGCGACGTCTTGGCCTCGTGGGTACTACTGCCAGATGACCATTCGCAGATAATGCGCGAATCTCAGGGCACGAAATCGAACAGACACTGAATCCAACAGCACGAACTGCTCAGTCAGATATGTTATTAGGTCGTATCGCAGCGTCTCGGGCTCACTTGCTTTGTTTACGCTTGTCTATGCGCTTCACTCGATCATACGCGTAATATAACGTATTTTCTAACTAGCTGTGAGCTGAAAAATGTCAACGTCTAGAACTTCAATCAATGCTATAATCGATACTTATCGAATTCCATTTGAACCACCAATTCTCGAGATCACGAGTCGAGCCCTTATTTCTGTTCACGGCCAAATATTTTGTTACTACAAGTAATGAAGGATAGTTCACGAGCAACTCACACGTCTGCTTCACTGCTATATCCGACGTCTGCTAGAGGTGTATACGTAAAAGACTCTGAGTGGCAATGCGAGGTTGTCATAATACATTATTGCCTCGGCTCGAGACGCAAAATTAGTAGCGGACGACTTGATATTTGCAGACCACACTTACAAAATATATGTGACAACTCATGTGAGTACTGCGATTCTAAAATGTATGCAAAAATACTTGTACTTCACGAATGTACACGAATCATAGCGATAATTGTTAAAAGTAAACGTTTTGGCTTTTTTCTATAGTTATAAATTCAATTCTAATGTTATTTATTGACATGTTTTATTTTAATGCAATGTCAGTCGGTCGTGTATATTGAAGAACTCGTCGCACGCTGCGGTGGAATTGGTAAACAGCGCGTCACGCGCATAGGTCCGACGAGTCTCGCATAAGACAAAAGAGCAATATCTGAAAATTTGGAATGAGCTGGCCCATGATTTATATACTAATTACTATTTTGCTGCTGGATGTTGTTTATATTACCTTTTCTTTTTTTTCTTGATATCTTAATGATTCTTATGATTCAAGCGAGAACTGCTTTAAAGCTCCGGTTTTGTAATAAAAATCATCTGCGATCAAACAAGATTTTAAACTAAATTTATGGAATGACCCAATAATGAAAACACTCAAAAATAAAAAGATTAAAAATTATAAGTATAATTCATTTTATATCTTTTTTATTGAGTTGTGGATCTTATTATTATGTTTAATGAAATAATAGACTTATTTGAAAGCTTTTTCATACACTCAATACTTAAAATATTATCTGACATTACTAATTAAACTGAAGCTATTTTTCAAATTGTTCCGAATTTCGAACAATTAATGCCTATTGTAAAGTCAGTCATACATCAAATTTATATAAGAAAACGATGTCGATGCATTGCTCCTATGTGCAGCTTAACGTCCATGCAAATATACTGCGCATTTTATTTTAAACCATTGTGTATTTTATTGACGTGGAGTTTAAGGTCGATTTCTTTCGAATATGACTTTTCACATTGATCGCATGGGTAAGCAATACCTTTATGCACGGAGTGTTTGTGCACTTTAAGATTTATTTTTTTGGAAAATACTTTTTCACACAAATCGTATGGGTGAGATATACCTTTATGCACGGAGTCTTTGTGTAATCTGAGACTCCTTTTTAGTCTGAATACTTTTTTACACAAATCACATGGGTGAGTTATACCTTTATGTACATCGTCAATATGAGAAGTGAGATGACTTTTGTAGTTGAATGATTTTTGACATTTGGCACATTTGAAAAGTTTTCTGATACTCATGTGTAAAGTATCAATGTGGACCCTTAGATAGCCCTTTCGTGTGAATATTTTTTCACGTATATCGCATGCAAAAGTTATGCCATTATGCAGTGCACTCATGTGAAGATTGAGATCACTTTTGTGAATGAATGACTTTTGGCATTCATCACACTTGTGATGCTTGAGATTTTTGTGCACAAAATCGATGTGGTTTTTAAGACTATCTTTTCGTGAGAAAGTTTTTCCACACGAGTTACAAGCGTGAGTAATTCCATTATGCACTATGAATGCATGTGACGATCAAGTTTGTCTCTCCTTGCAAATGTCTTTCCACATTCATCACATTTGTGACGTTTTTGACCACCATGCACTAATTCAGTATGGATTTTGAGTTTATTCTTCTGCAAGAATTTCTTTCCACAAATATATTGACACGAGTGGGGAATGTGATCGTGCTCCGTCGTCTCCATGTGGTCTTTGTTGTTACTTTTTCTTCCAGACTTTTTTGAACATGCCTTTGGCTTTTTAGATTTTTCGACCTGGATCATAGATTTCAAAGTAACCGTTTTTCTTAATTTTTGCGCATTGTCGTCAAAATATTCTTCTTCTACCATGTCTAATGGCTCGTCTTTAATCGCAGTACGATTTTGGAACAAATAGTTCAATTTTTTTGGTGCAAACAAAGCTGCCGTAGGTTTTACATCTTTGCTTTCAAACTCTACCTTAATCTTATCCTCTAGTTGAGAATCATGAATTTCTTCCTTTTTTACAAGCGTTTGAGTCTGTAATAAAATTAAATTAAGAAATGATTGCTATTATTTAGTCATAAATATCTCATCGACTTACGGCATTATCTTGCAGAAATTGAATACATTGAAAACTTGCGCAGTCTTCATTTTCATACAGTGAAATACCTTCGGGCTCATCCTTCACTCTGAAAATATCAATGAGATTTGAAAATTGGACAGAAATAAATAGTCTGTATGATTTATTATTTGAAAATTACTTGACAGCATTGTTAATTGTACCACTGGACTTAATTTTGTCGAATGTAGTCTACGACGGCTTTAATTATTCTAACGTACTATAGACATGGAAATTTGCTAATTAATTTGACTTCTATAATATTTACAAATCATTGCATCGAATCGCTAACTTTTCAACGTAAACAAAAGTAAATCGCCGACCAAATCGAGTTTGCAAAATGTCAACTAATTATGAGACAGAATCAATACTATCGGAATAAGTCAACATATACTGAAAATAACATTGCAAAATACATATCACTTCTAACGTTCGTTTCTACCAGACAAATGTCAGGCTTTCGTTGACATTTCTAAAAATATTAATGCGAAAGTCGGCTCCGAGCCTCTCTAGTGGCCAAGGTCGCTTTTTTCACTTTCTAAAAAAAAATCGGTAACGTATTCCGTTTATGTGACGATCCACCCCCCGCGACGACCTAGATCACAGACGATACGGCAACACGGAATTATTAATTTTCCCCGGTGATAATTCCTCCAAGCGATCCGATGGGCATGAAATAATATGTAAGTCAAGTGTGCGCAGCGCCCCGTCTGTCCTATATAAAAAATGTGGGCCATGTAAAAAAAATGAAAAAAAATCAGAGAGACGAGACGTAGAAGAAGAAGAAGAAGAAAACGTCTTGAGAGCGGAGAACGTCGAGTGTGTAAGACGACCGTACGTGCCCGTGGCGGAGAGCGTCTGTGTGTATATATGTGCCTTTGGCGCGCGAGGCCGCTATCAAACACACCCACACACAGACACATATATATGCTTTATACATATAAACGGGCTCAGCCTCAGAGAGGGTATGTATATATATATATAAGTCGTTCAGTGTGCAGCGCAGCGCAAGATGCGAGGGGGATGACTTTTGTCATAATTGAAGCTCTCGGGTATATGTGCGCGGGTCATATTCGTATATACATATGCGCCGCCTCTTAGACTGATTAATTTTGAATATATATAAACGTACGACACATGCGTGTATGCTGTTTAATAATATGCAGGCAAAACTTAAGCTCGCCCTGTAGCGAGACGCACACGCACACACAGACGCGTAATTCTGTACGCGTAAAATCGTATCTTCTTACTCGTATATAGCTCGTATGTGCGTAGCTGCTGTACTTCCTAATCCGCGTAAGAGAAGTGAGAGAGAGAGAGAGAAATACGAGCTGCTGGAGTAGCGACAATGGCAAAGATTCACTTCTCGTTGTTGCTTCATAGTTCGTAATATATTAGAGCACGAGGATTAAAAAAAAATTGGAAATAATTGAAAAACGAAGGCGAGTTATAGTCTACGTGGAGATCGTTTAACGAGTCATTATTCTCTCTCTCTCTCTCTCTCTCTTTCCTTCGCACACACAAACGCCTACGTACGCAAAGCTCGGAGTGAGCGGAATTGTTTTGCATGAGATTTAAGCTCCGCATGTATGTATGCCTTTACGCCTCTCACACAGGGCTATAGGCGTATAAACACACGTATTCAAATCTCTTCTTCTGGATTTCGATGTTAATTCGCGAAAATGGAATTCTCTCTCTCTCTATAGCTACATATATATACATGCGCTTTGCCGTGGAGATCTATCTAACCGCGAGACATGGAAATATAAGTCGCATAATAGTTCGGTGGCGGCGGTGGCTGTATATATACCTTACATATACATAAACGCGGCAGCACCGCACCGCTTCATCTGCATTCCAATTTCTCGTACTTGTTGTATAGTTGCAGCACTGCCACCGCCGCTGCTGCTGTTGTTGTTATTGTTGTTGTTTAGTTGCCCACGAGAAACTTTCGATTCGTGCGGTTTCGTGAAGTGAATACAATATTAGACCTACGTGCGTGTGCGCTATATTTTCTTAAACGTTTACAGAATTTTTTTTTGGGTCGGGAATAATTGAAATGTTGTATGATTTTTTTCGAGTCGAAATTTCAGCTGACTCGACTGTTTCTTTATACGATGTAATATAAGGTAGGGATATATAGACGCGAGTAAACGGGGTTGATGCGATCGTATACCTATACAAAGTACCGTTACACATAATACGCATGTCGAGAGACGGATTGTCTTTTCCCGTTCGGAAAACAACGACGACGACGACGTTGATGATGATGATCTGCAACGACGCGGCGAAACGATTTCACACACGGATTATTACATGGTATTGTACTCCGCGAGGCACATACATATGATACACAACTCGAGGCTGTCGACGGGCGCGGGTCAGAAATTCGGCATGCCGCATCGATGATGCGATGAAAATTCGATACGCCGGGGGTAGATCATCATCGCGTAGCGTAATAATGTTAAAACGCATTATAATACGTTACGGCTGAACTCGATTTTCGAACTATTCGAGTATACGCGCGCCGAGTGCACACATATGGTAATGGTTGGCATTAATTCTCGGAGTAAAAAGTTTCGTTCGAACAAAAGAGAAGAAAGTAATTTTGCACGAAGAGCGCGAAAATACACTTTTAGACTCGATCTCTTATGCGTACTTTTGACGTATAAAGTTGCTTCCTTCACTCTTACTGAAGTACTCGGGCCAAAGTAATCGCCGAAGCTTTTTGTATTTTGATGTGCACGTGTGCATGGCACCCAACGAGGGCGTTTCGAAATTCCCTATAATCTGGCACACACACACGCGCGAGCGTGAGCTTTTGAAGGAGTATATATACAGCGGTGAATTAGAAAAAAGTGCAAACTTACATTTGACACTCGCGCAATTCGAAAACAGTCACGACTATTTTTACCGATTTCGAATGAAATTTAGAAAACTTTTTTTGAAATTATTAAATGGTTTCTAAGTTGGTTTTTTCAGATAGAAGATTTCGGCTGATCTCTGTGTACGGAGCTACAAGAACTGAGTTGTTAAAATTTAAACAGAGAGTATGGTAATTAAGAGTAGACGACTGACGAAGTCTGAAAAGACCACAACATTAGTGTACAAAGGTGTAATGATAGTTGAACGGACAAAGTTCAAGTAATACACAATAATTTCAGTATGATTTTTATTAAAATCCTAGAAAAACATTTATACAAGTATCTATACATATTTAAAATTGTCAATCATCATTTCTTATCTCAATTGTCGAATGCAAATATTTTTCAACCCTCGTGGACTGTCCTTTGGTGGTAGCGCAAATTCGATTTGTGTCCAAATCTCTGCTCACATTTGCGACCTTCGTGGACTCTCCTTTGGTGGATGAGCAAGTCTGATTTTCGTCCAAATACTTTTTCGCATTTGTCACATGCGTAATCTTTGCGACCCTCGTGGATTGTCCTTCGGTGATTCAACATATCTGTTTTCCTTCCAAATTTTCTCTCGCATTTGTCACATGCGTAATCTTTGCGACCCTCGTGGATTGTCCTTCGGTGATTCAACATATCTGTTTTCCTTCCAAATTTTCTCTCGCACTTGTCACATGCGAAATCTTTGCGACCTTCGTGTACTAACTTTTGGTGTCTGTTCAAATTGCCTCGTCCCACAAATTTCTTTTCGCACCTGTCACATGCAACATTTTTAAGACCTTCATGAACCCCTCTTTGGTGTTGAAGCAAATGTGATTTATATCCGAATTTCTTCTCACACTTGTCACATGCATAGTCTTTGCGACCTTCGTGTATCGTCTTTTGGTGCGTAATCAATTGTATTTTTTGTCCAAATTTCTTCTCACACTCGTCGCATGCAAAATCTTTTCTACCTTCATGGACTATTCTTTGGTGAAAGAGCAAATTCACTTTTTGTGTAAATTTTTTTTCACACTTGTCGCATGCGAAATCTTTGCGATCTTCGTGTACTGTCCTCTGGTGCTTCAACAAATCTGTTTTTTGTCCAAATTTCTTCTCGCACATGTCGCATCCGTAATCTTTGCGACCCTCGTGGACTGTCCTTTGGTGGACAAGCAAATGCTGTTTATGTCCAAATTTTTTCTTGCAATTTTTGCATTCGTAATCTTTCCGAACTCCATGAACTGTTTTTTTGTGCCTGATTAAAGTGCTTTGATCGAAGAATGTCTTCTCGCATTTGTCACATGCGTTATTCTTGGAACCTTTGTGAAATATGTTTCGGTGTTTCAACAATTTCGATTTTAGTCCAAGACCCCGCTCCCGTTTATCGCGTGCGAAATCTTTGCGATCGTCGTGTATCGTCTTTATGTGCAAGCGCAAACTCTGCTTATTTCCAAATCTCTTCGCGCACAATTCACATAAATAATCTTTGAAAACTTCGTGGAATATCTTTTTGTGCTTGAGTAAAGAGGATTTATTTTGAAACTTCCTATCGCACTTGTTACACGTGAAATCTTCAAGATCTTCATGTACTAATTTTTGGTGCGTAGACAAACTTAATTTTCTCACAAATTTCTTCTCGCATTGGTCACATGCAAAATCTTTGCGGCTTTTGTGTTCTAATATTTGGTGTCTACTCAAATGACTTCGGAACTCGAATTTTTTCTCGCACTTGTCACAAGCGAAATTATTTTGTTTTTTGTTAATTGTGTCTCGGTACGTTATCATACTTGATTCTAGTGTAAATGCTTCTTGACTTATGTCAGAAACGTGTTGTTTATCCATTTTTGTGCTTAAATTAACGATGGTTCAGTCTATTTAGTATCACGGCAATCGAACGAGTAAAATTTGGCTTTCGGTATTATGGCTAGTTTCGTCAGGAAAGACAACATTCAAACTAATTTGTTTTTACTATAAAATATGATCAGTATGTCGAAGGGAATATGTCAAAATCGCTCATGATCATATTGTTTACAATTGAGTTACTGATCTATTTACACATCGTTCTTACAACATTTGAAAAAATGTAAAAATCTAACTTGTCGGCAGTTCCATCAAGAAATTTTTCCGGATTTATCGCACATTGCGCCTGAAAGAATGATATTTTCATTACAATTTGCGAGTGCCTCTATGTATCGCATAAACTGCTTCTGGCCAATCTATTAGGCATTGTCCCCGTACAAGTTTTACCGCAAGGGGGCAGGCGTGTGTTAAAAGACGCTGTTTATTTAGTATATCTATATATTCCTACAC